>CALNHX010008305.1:0-62262 GCA_940337035.1 Agriotes lineatus | reverse complement strand
TTATAAATCCCTTCTTACATCAATAAATACAAATATCAGTTATTCTAAAAACATGTAACATAGTCTGGTCTTTCCTTGATAACACTCAATAGCACTTCTTTTCTAACTTGGCTAGTGCCAAGTTGGAAAAGAAAATTTTACAATCAACTGATGAGAAAATAAGAAGAGATAATAATAACTGTAAGTTGTCTATATGTAATAGTTAATATTGAATAAGTAATTGAGTAATTAATCTTCTCTCATGGTATTGTGATTTATATTTATTTCTGTCAGACCCTTACAAATAATAAAACCCAACTCGCACGCCTTTAATTATTATCTCAGTTTAAAAAGCCAGTATAACTACCACATGGTGTGGCACATCAAAATGGCACGGTTGCTCTAATACTATACAATGATAGTCACGCTTCACCCGGTCAATTGCACAGGTGGAAATGTTTCCACAAATTCTGTAGTAATCTCTAGGGATATAGAAATTTTATAAAACTGTTGTAAGTCAACATATGTTTTATACTTTTTATTTCAAAATTTGGTTTGGACAACCATTGCAGTTTTGCAAATTTATTTTGATATAATTAAATCTGTCCGGACCTTATTTATAAACAAACTTTGGACTATCATCCTCTCCAAAAATGTATATTACATAAATGTTTACTCTTTATAAAAGTTTGTACTTTATTTAAAACCAGTTTTTTAACATTAAAAAAAATTATATTTGATCATTAACATTAGTGTTCAGATATAAAGTTATGATGACGACAAAGAAAATGATTATTTAGTCCACTAAACTTTAAGAATATTAGAGTATAAGGTGTAATAAAAGTTTAGTGAAAGGAATAATCAGTTTGGTTGACCTACAAAAATTTCAATTAAAAAACGTAAATAAAAATTAATGTTTTCTTTCTTTCTTCAATCGTGCCAAAAGCATCATACAAATACATTAATAGAATAAAAATTTTCTTGTAACCTTTTTAGAAACAAAGATAGTTTAATTGTCGCAATTTTAAATTAATTAAATTTCCTAGTCAAACCGTGAAATCGTCATACCTTTTGGAGAATGCTATTTATAACGAACTGTCAATGAAAGCAGGGGACATAAAGTGTTATTTGTTCTAAATATGATTATTTCGAAAATTTGGATGGGTACATAATTTTACTTAGAACAAAATAATAGATATTAAAGCAAACTTCATATATAGTGTGTTTCACTACTCACCTATTGACCCCTGTATCTTCCGTATTTATTTTCTGAACGACTTCAAATGTTGGTCAATTATACTACCCTCTAAAAAGGGTCCTTTTACAGTTTCAAAATAATTTTACTGCCAACAGGTAGCCTACTGCGATCAAAAATAGATCCGAAAGATTGAAAAACTATAGGACTAGTTTTCTAGAAAAAAATTATTTAAAAAAAGTTGCTCAGATCACAAAAATAGTCAAAATCTATGATTTTTTCGAAAAATTTGTTATTGTTAATTTATGATAGACTGTAAATTATTTAAAATCCACATTTGTCTTAAAGAATACAATAGAAAACAAAAAAGTTTAGGAATAACCAATAACTTACAATCTGTCAATTAAACGTCCTCTAAATTTAAATTAAAAAAAAATCATTCAGTGAATATTTTAAATAACAAGTTAATTATGTTTGGAGTACACCTAACCACATCTGAAAAAAGTATAAATAGTACGTTTAGTCAGTGAAAAAATGAAGAATATTTTGATAAAAATTTAAATTTTTACTATTTTTTGTTATTCTGAGCAACTTTTTATAACTTTTCTCAATAAAACCAGGTCTAGTATAATTATTTAATTTTCTGCATGCGTTTTGGTTGTAGTACGCTACCTGTTCGCGGTAAAATTATTGAAGTAATCACTTTAAAAGGTAGTATAATTGATCAACATTTTTAATTGATACGAAAATAAATAAGGACGATTCAGGGGCGTGAAATTAGTTAATTTGGACTAGTTAATTACATTAAAACATTCAAATTGTGGAACAAAGTGAACTACAGGATTATGTCTTAGCAAAACAGGAAACTAGATAAAATCGTCATACCATTAAGCTCTGCTACCGCAGCTTTAGCACAATTCGAGTCCTCGAAGGCAACAAAACCAAAGCCACGTGACTTGCCGTCTTCTTCTCTCATGATTTTCATGCTAGTAATTCGTCCACATTTTTCAAACATATTCTGCAGCTGATCTTCCGTCATGTCTTCTCCAAAATCCTTTACGTACAGGTTAGTAAATAACTTTGCCTTCTCTCCCAATTCCTTCTCGCGCTCCTTGCGTGGAATAAAGGGGCCTACATACACTTTTTTCCCGTTCAACAACATGCCATTAACCTTTTCAATGGACTTATTCGCGGCTTCCTCAGTTTCGAAGTGCACAAACCCGTAGCCTTTGCTGACGCCATTTTCGTTTTGCTCCACCTTGCAGCTTAGAATGTTGCCAAAGGCGGAGAAGGTATCGTACATGGCCTTGTTGTCGATGCTCTTGTCCAAATTCTTGATGAACACATTTCCAACTCCAGATTTGCGCAGGGATGGATCTTGCTGAGACCACATGATTCGCATGGGATGGCCGTTGATCAAGTCGAAGTTCATCGTATCCAAAGCACGTTCGGCTACAGTGAAAACGATTGGTTACAACTATATACAGTAATTTTTTGACGAAACTCACAATGTTTTATAAATAACAAACTACTTACCTTCTGCTGGATGTACGAAGTTGACATAGGCGTAGCCCAGTGAACGGCGGGTGATCATGTCTCTGCAGACGCGGATAGACGACACCATCCCCGCTGTGGAAAACTTCTCCAATAGCATCGCTTCAGTTACACTGGAGTGCAGGTCTCCCACGTACAAAGACGCCATCGGGTAATTGGCTCCTCCTGGATTCATTGTTACAGATTTATTTTACTTACACAATAAAATCTTAAACAAGATGCTCTTGGCGTAAATCAATTACGATTTTTAGTAGTTTTATATAACATTTTAAATTTTTTAAGTTATTGTGGAATTATTTCATAAATTTAGGTGGCTTGTGTGACCTACGGAGGAACACAACCTCACTTTGTAACACCACTTTGGACGTTGGCTTTCTGATTTTTATTATATAGGTGCAGGAAGTACACACGTGCGGACGCCGGCGTGGTCAACAAACTATTTTAAATTGGACCCTTGATTACTTTAAATCACTCGATTTCTGTAAAAATCTCTTGCACAGAAGAAGCAAATGTCGCTAAAACCGAAATATTCAGCTTTAAAAACCGTTGAAACAATTGAAAACAACCTTATTGTATGACGAAATATTTATTTCCTACAAATAGGCGGGAAATTTAAAAATCAGGAATGATCAAGTGCTTTGAGAATGTTTAGTATTAATGTGATTGTTAAAATAACTTTTAAAACAGTAGGTGTAGGTCTGACTTTCACTAAGCAATACAGTGTTTTCCGTTTTTGTTGTACCATCAAATTATTCGAGGGATTGTTCTAGTGCAGAGATGAAGGATAAATCCCTCTGCAGTTTGGGTTGAATTTATATACTACTGGAAATGGTAGAAAACTACTTCCGGGATTGGACCGTGTCATTATTGAGGTCGAAGAACTCAATGTTTCGCCCATTTTCGTAAGGGGCTTTATCAGGAGGAAAAAGCAAAAAGAGCACGGTAACTAAACGTGTCAACCACGTCAGAGGCAAAACTCGACTAACAATCGGAAAAAGGACAAAGGTTAAGGTCATTTCAATTCCCCCAACTGGGGGCGGGCTGCTATAGGGACCTTCCGTCCATCTTCAGCCAAGAACGGGATGGGTGAGATAAAGGAGGGGTGGAGACTGGAAGAAAGGTTAGGAAAGGTGGAGAAATACTGCCTCTGCATTCACCTCAAAGAATGTACTCTGTTGACTCAGGAAAACCACCTAAAACCTTATTAATAATAATAATAATAAATTGTCTTTAATCTGAAAACCATACAAATGCGTACACTTAAAAACAATACATATTTCTGTAAAGGTAAGGGTAACCACAAGGCGCAGTTCAAGTGCAAGCTTGCTCTTCCACTGGACCTTGATTTAAATTAAAAATCGTAAATACGATTTAAATAATTTAAAAAAAAATTTTTTAGCATCAGCGAATGTATAAACATAATGAGCAACACAAATATTATATTCAAAATGAGCAATGACTCATGACTCTTATTCAATGTCAGCCTAGAAATAAATTTTTAATTTGAGGTGATAATGTAAGTAGTAGGTAGCTATACTTTAATCTTAGGATTGTCGATCAATTAAAATTTTGTGAAACCTTGGTTTGAAACAAGATAACTGTAATTTCTTAAGGTCAACTGGTAGGGAATTGTAATACTTTGATATTTGATAACTAAATCTTCGTTCGAACAGTCCTAAAGGATATCATACGATACAGATAAGGTGGCCTCTTCTCGGTAATAATTTTGTGATAGAAACACATACTCAATAATCGACGTTTGTTAGCCATTGTGAGCCATCCAAGATCGGTTAAATTATCAGATACATGATAAAATTTTCTGATCCTGAAAATCAACCTTAGACAGGAATTTTGCACTCTCTGTATTCTCTGCGAAGATTCATATGTGAGAGATGGTCCATATATCTGACAGCAATAAACAAAATGTGAGAGAACAAGAGACTCGCAAAGAAGCGATTTTAAGTTTATTGAAAAACATTGCCTATGCGGGTATATAAGCTTTAAGTTCGCATATGCTTTTTTAATGCAGTTTGACACATGCGATTGATATCTCAAATTGCTGTCTATCATGGAGCGAGTTATTTCCATTCCAAGCTTATTTTTACAAATCTGTATTAACGTGTCATCGGTCGATTCACTTTGAACTTCGGGAACACCAAAAAATCGGGGGCTGTTCAACTTGGAATATTGTTCCAAATTATCTTTGGCTTGCAGGTTTTTTTTTTTTTGAGGGACTCCAGCTGCATTTCCATTCCAGTTATCTTATCCTCGTAGACTTTGCGCTTCTTTTTTTGCTATTCACTAACGATATAATTAGTGTTCAGATATAAAGCTATGATGACGACAAAGAAAATGATTATTTAGTCCACTAAAATTTAAGAATATTAGAGTATAAGGTGTAATAAACGTTTAGTGAAAGGAATAATCAGTTTGGTTGACCTACAAAAATTTCAATTAAAAAACGTAAATAAAAATTAATGTTTTCTTTTTTCCTCAATCGTGCCAGAAGCATCATACAAATACATTAATAGAATAAAAATTTTCTTGTAACCTTTTTAGGAACAAAGATAGTTTAATTGTCGCAATTTTAAATTAATTAAATTTCCTAGTCAAACCGTGAAATCGTCATACTTTTTGGAGAATGCTATTTATAACGAACTGTCAATGAAAGCAAGGGACATAAAGTGTTATTTGTTCTAAATATGATTATTTCGAAAATTTGGCTGGGTTCATAATTTTACTTAGAACAAAATTATAGCTATTAAAGTAAACTTCATATATAGTGTGTTTCACTATTCACCTATTGATCCCTGTATCTTCCATATTTATTTTCTGAACGACTTCAAATGTTGGTCAATTATACTACCCTCCGAAAAGGGTTCTTTTACAGTTTCAAAATAATTTTACTGCCAACAGGTAGCCTACTGCGATCAAAAATAGATCCGAAAAATTGAAAAATTTTAGTATGTTTATAAAATTAGAATGCGGAAATGACACAATATATCGCGGCAGAACCAATACGAGCAACTACGCTGACCAAACGCTCATACTGTACTAATTAAGGCAGACGGTCGCGGGAATCGAACCCACGACCTCCCGAATGCTAGGTAGACGTGCAACGCTCTAGGCTACGGAGCTCGGTACACTCGGAAGGAGAAAGGCGAGAATTTATAGGCAAGCGCCGTCGCGGATCAGCAAATGCCGTCGCGGTTCAGTGGCGGCGGGCGGGGCTTAGGAATTAGCACTTTCGTCCCGATTGAGATTGTTAGGGTGTTCGCAAATCTCTATGGCTTCGCGAATCTTTCTGCTAAAGAAGAATCGGGATTTGCAGATGATGAAAGTTTAATGAAAAAGGGTCTTATAGCCAGTATCACGCTGGTGTTTGGCGATGACTGATGGTGAAACAAGACCCGACTTGAGACAGCGCTGTTGCTCAGAGATGCGATTTTTCACTGAACGTCCTGTTTCACCAATGTATACAGCCTTACAAGAGCAAGGGACTCTATAAACATCTTTAGAAGACATAGTGTTTAATTTATCTTTAAGTGAAGGAAGAACCTGTGGAATTTGGTCGGGTGTTTGAATACAGTTTTAATATTTTGTTTTCGAGGAAACTTTCCAACGCGATCGGTGACTTGGTGGATATAGGGAAGAAAGACTATAGCTGCAGGAGGATCGGTTTTTGGAGGTTGGGGTGGCCTTGGATGAAGATGGCGATTGATGCAGACTACCGTTGTTCCTAAGAGCTTTCCGAACGTGGTTTAATTCAGCGTGGACATGATCGGGTTGGGATATGGAAACAGCCCGGTGTACAGGCGAATTGTTGACGGAAGGTTTTTGTGTAGGATGATGGTGGGTCCTATTTCAAGGTCAGTTCTTTAAACAAATCTCTGGTGCGGCCATGGGTTCTCCTCTTTCACCTGTCGTTGCCAATATCTTCATGGAAGCTTTCGAAACCGTAGCTCTGGAATCTTCAGAATTAAAACCCAAGGTTTGGTTCCGATACGTTGATGATACCTTTATTATTTGGCCACATGGTAAGGACACGTTACCCGTCTTCTTAAATCATCTCAATAGTCAACATCCAGACATTAACTTTACCATGGAGATAGAAAGTAACGGTTCCCTTCCTTTCTTAGATGTACAGGTCTCTCGCCAACCCAGTGGCAAACTTGGTCATTCTGTATATCGCAAACCTACTCACACTGATCGCTATCTACATGCCGATTCCCACCATCATCCTACACAAAAGCTTTCCGTTATCAATTCACTTGTACACCGGGCTGTTTCCATATCCCAACCCGATAATATCCACGATGAATTAAATCACATTCAAAAAGCTCTTAGGAATAACGGTTACCGTGCTAGGGATATACAGTCTGCCATCAATCGCCATCTTCACCCACGGCCACCCAAACTTCCAAAACCCGATCCTCCTGCAGCAATAGTCTTTCTTCCCTATATCCACCAAGTCACGGACCGCATAGGAAAGTTTCTTCGAAAACAAAACATCAAAACAGTATTCAAACCCCCGAGCAAAATCTCACAGGTTCTTCCTTCATCTAAGGATAAATTAAACATTATGTCATCTAATGGTGTTTATAGAGTCCCTTGCTCTTGTAATGCTGTATACATTGGTGAAACAGGTCGTTCGGTGAAAACTCGCATCTCTGAGCACCAGCGCTGTCTCAAGTCAGGTCTCGTTTCATCATCGGCCATCGCCGAACACCAACGCGATACTGGTCATAAGATCCTTTTTGATGAAACTTCCATCATCTGCAAATCCCCATTCTTCTTTAGCAGAAAGATTCGCGAAGCCATTGAGATTTGCAAACACCCTAATAATTTCAATCGGGACGAAGGCTTTCCCCTTCCTTCTATGTGGAAAGTGCTAATTCCTAAGCCCCGCCCTCCGTCACTGAACCGCGGCGGCATTTGCTGAATCGCTACGGCGCTTGCCTATAAATTCTCGCTTTTCTTCTTCCGATAGTCAGTCGAGTTTCGCCTCTGACGTGGTTAACACGTTGAGTTACCGTGCTCTTTTGCTTTTTTCCCCCTGATGAAGCCCCTTACGAAAGTGGGCGAAACGTTGAGTTCTTCGATCTCAATCATGACACGGTCCAATCCCGGAAGTCGTTTGTTACTTGATGGTGGGAATCGGCATGCAGATAGCGATCAGTGTGAGTGGGCTTGCGATATACAGAATGACCAAGTTTGCCACTGGGTTGCCGAGAGACCTGTACATCTAAGAAAGGAAGGGAGCCGTTACTTTCTATCTCCATGGTAAAGTTTTTTAGTTAATGACAATGGCCGTGAAAGCCTCCGAAATCATCTACTGGAAATGGTTTTGTCAAAAACGTTCTGATGATGCTTCAGGCTAAAATATTATTTCTAAGTGATAAAAGTTGTTTTCATGTGAGTCACCAGTGATGACCCCACGCAATGTTTACTGCTATACACAGAACAATACCTATATACTAAAACAGATCTCGACATCTTCTCTCTTCTCTCTTAATTTAGTAAATTATAAAAAAATTATTACAAATAATAATTAAACTGGATACTTTCGTTGCAAATAAACATTATACATTATAATTTATTAACTTCTTTTTTTTTAGTTGAAGAACTTTACCTTATTACTTCGTTTGGCAATCTGGGTACTATTATTATTATTATTATATATATTAAGTTAATATTTATATTATGTTGACTTTTGCGTTCACGCTCTCTTTAATTTAATTATAATTTTTTAAATTCATCTGGGAAATTTGTTATTGGGCCTACTGCCTGTTAATTTCCCGAACCTGTATATAAATACTGCTATACACGGTCCGTTAGGTTAGGTATTTATTTCGTGCTGCTATAACGCGTAGTGGCCACTAATGAGGTACTGTGAGATTCCTGTAGATGCCGCTCACGCACGTATACCCTCTCTCACTATTATATCACGTTCGCTATCTGAATCTCAGACCGTTGGTTTATTACTTCCTTTTACAATAAAAGGAAGTATTGAATTCACCCCAAAAATTCGAAATTGAGTTTTCCACAGATCTTCACGTTTTAGAGTCCCCTGAACCAAAAAAACATGTTTTTTTTATTGGTCTGTCTCTGTGTGTGTGTGTCTGTGAACAGAATATCTCAAAAACGAAAAGAGGTATGGCATTGAAACTCCATATATAAATTTTGTGTACTCTCTAGACGTGACAGCAAGCTTTTGAAGAAATTCGCATCACCGGAAGTATGGTGTTTACTCTTGTGATTTTTCAGTTTTTTTCAATTTTTTCAAAAACCTAATTTTTTTCAGACTACATTTTTATTACATTTTTAATGTGTATTGATGTGAGATAGTTGATTTTCAAGTTGAATACCTCTAAAATGGGATTCTTTTTTCTCCTTTTTTTAATAACTTTTATTTTAAATAGAACACCCGGTATATTATTATATTTTTGAATTCAGCTTAAATTTTAGAGAAAATTTGTCTCTTCAAATAACGCTCTATTTTGTACGGTTTCTGTAGAATTTGTAATTTTTGAAAAATGTTGACAAATGCTTGAAAATTAAAAATCAAATTTTTAGCTAATTATAAGATCACTCGCAGTACAAGAAACAAATATCAAGGGTGAGACAAAAACAACAATAAAAGAATATATATGGATCAACGGTGGTGCATCCGAAAGTAGGTATGGAACGGGCTTTCTAATAAACGGAAGAATAAAAGAAAAAATAATAGATTGGAAAAAGATAAACGGAAGAATAAGTGTACTAAGATTAAAAGGCCAATATAGAAAAATGAGTATCATCAACACCTATGCGCCAACAGAAACAGCAGAAGATGAACAGAAAGAGAAATTTTACGATGAATTGGAGAACACAATTGGTAACCTGCCAAAAAACGATATAGAAATTGATAATTGGAGACCAAAACGCTAAAATAGGCAAAGAAAAAAATATGAAGCAATAATAGGCAAAGAAAGCTTACATGAAACGACAAACAACAATGGGGAGCGACTAGTAAATTTTGCTGCGACAAATAATCTGCTAATCAAAAGTACCATGCAACAAAGGAAGAACATACATAAAGAAACCTGTCAAAGTCCAGATGGAAGAACAAAAAACCAGATAGATCATGTGCTGGTATCAAAGAAGCAGCAAAACACATTCCAAAAAATAAGGTCGTGCAGAGGGGCAGAGTTTGGCTCCGATCACTTTATGATCAAATTAAAATAAACCAGCTCAAACCATCATCCAGAAAAGCACAAACCTATTCAAGGAGAGGCAGAGTGGAAAACATGAGAATGGAAGAGGTACAAAACAAGTACCACGAAGAACTCGAACGTAAACTACAAGAAAGGCCCACTGAACCAGAAATAGAGAAAGAATGGAACTGTATACAAATTACATTAAAACAGAGTGCAAAAGTAATTGAAGTTAATAATGAAGGAGGAAACAAAAGCTGGTTTGATCAGGAATGTAGGGAGGCAATCGAAGATAGCAGAATGGAAAAGCAGAGGTGGTTACAACAACAGACATCGGAAACAGAACAAAAATACAAGCAGACTAGAAACAAAGTAAAAACAGTATGCAGAAGAAAGAAAAGGGAAAGTATTAAGCTGAAAATTGACAAACTGCAAGAATATTACAGTGCACAAGATGCAAGAAGGTTCTACAAGACGGCAAAAGAAGAGAAGCAGGGATATCAACAAAAAACTATAGGATTGAGAGATAGGGACGGTGAGCTTTAAATGGAAGAAATAGAAACTAGCAGAACTACACAAACAGTATATGGAAGGAATATTTAGAGGTGAAGGAGAACAAAAACTAGAAACAAAATGGGAGTCGGAAACAGAAGGAAATCCGCCAACTTGGGAAAACTATCAACGAATAGTAAGAAGAGCAAAAAATAATAAAAGCCCAGGAGAGGACAATATACAAATCGAACTATTAAAATATGGGAGTGAGAAAATTCAAAGAAGAATTTTTGAACTGATTCAACTAATATGATCAAGAAAGGAAATGCCAAAAGACTGGGAGAAAGCAGTAATATGCCCGATATTCAAAAAAGGTGATAAACAACTACCAGAAAATTCAATTCGTCGTACAAGATTCTAGTAATGCTTCTCACTGAAAGAGTGAAAATAGATTCCCAAGATAAGATAGGAAACTACCAGGCAGGATTTAGAGCTGCTAAATCGACAGTGGACCAGATCTACATCATAAGACAAACAGAGGAGAAATGTAAAGGAAAAAATATACGAATTTATATGATTCTTATTGACTTCTAACAAGCCTTCGATAAGATAAAAAGAGTGGAGATACTAAATAAAAATACAGCAAAGAAATAATTTCACTGGTAGCGATGACACTAAAGGCAACAAGCAACAGAGTGACATTTAAAGGCTGTAAATCCACAGAATTCGAAAGCAACACAGGCCTAAAACAAGGGGAACCTATCTCACCACACTTATTTACCATAGTTTTAGAACACCTCACGAGGAAAGCCAAAATAAACACGAATAGTACTGTAGTTAATGGCCCATATCAAGTACTAGCATACGCAGATGATCTGACAATGATGGCAAGAACGAAGGAACAGTTGAAAAAACTATGAAAAGGATTGGAGAAAGAAGCACAAAAGGTAGGAATGAAAATCAATGTAAAGAAATCACAGTATATGGTACTAGGAAACATAAATAGAGAAGAAGAGCAAGAGCTGGGTATAGAAGGTGATTCAACAAAAGAAAAGCTAATCTTCAAGAGGGTAAATAGTGCATCATACTTGGGAGTAGAAATAAATACAGAAGGAAAGCAAGAAGAAGAAATAAAAAGCAGAATGATAAGTACCTCAAAGTGCGCGGGTTTCCTTAATCGCTATATGTTGAACAAAAGTATATCAAGAGACGTAAAAGTGCGACTGTATAAGGCTATACTAAGACCTATTTTAACATACGCGAGTGAGACGTGGGTGCTATCAACAACAGAAGAAAAGAAGCTGGCACATGGGAACGTAAAATCCTAAGAAGAATATATGGTGGAGTCAAGGAAGGTCAAGAGTGGAGAAGACGAACAAATAGGGAGTTACAAGACCTATACAAAGAAGCCAACATAAGTACAGTGTTGAGACAAAACAGACTGAGGTGGTTCGGGCACACAATGCGAAGAGAAGACAACAACCCAATCAAAAAAATAACCAAACAAGAATCGGAGGGAAGAAGGAAAATTGGAAGACCCAGGAAAACATGGTGGCAGCAAATAAAAGAAGACCTACATGAAGTCGGTATTAGCGAATGGGAAGACGAAATATGGGACAGGAAGAAATGGACAATGAAAATTCAAGTCATAGGCCAGACGGGCCTGTAGTGCTATATATATACAGTGTGTCCCCGGATAGGTGAAACGACTCTTGTGAAAGGTAAAAAATTCTCGATTTAAATTTTTATTTTTTGGGGTTCAGCCCTGCTTGGTTAAAGGCGAATTTCTAACATCATTTCAGTTTTGAAAAATCAAGTATGCCATGGAAATTTTCAAAAAATCTATTTTTCTGTAAGGTAAAGTACCCTTTATGTGGCAAATACGACAAAAAGTTATAGAGAAAAGTTGTTTAGAATCAACATCTAGGCCCCTATACCAAATTTCAAAATCAACGGCCAACTTTGATTTCTCACATTTTCCTTCAAGTTTGTTTCCCAAATCAAAGAATTTTATTTTTAACAAAGTTTTTTTATTATGAAATAAAAAACTTTGTTAAAAGTATTTGTTTTTCCAATAAAAATCTTTGTTAAAAGTAAAATTCTTTGATTTGGGACCTAAACATAAAAAGAAATTGTGAGAGATGAAAGTTGGCTGAGGATTTTGAAATTTGGTATAGCGGCGTATGTGTTGATTCTAAACAACTTTTCTTAATAACTTTGTCGTATTTGCCAAATAAAAGGTACTTTACCTCTCAGAAAAATAGGTTTTTTTTTTAAATTTCAAAGGCATATTTGATTTCTCAGAACTGAAATTATGTTGGAAATTCGCCTTTAATCAAGCAGGGCTGAACCTCAAAAAATGAAAATTTAAATCGAGAATTTTTTACCTTTCACAAGAGACGTTTCACCTATCCGGGGACACACTGTATATATATTGTTATGATACATGATGTAGTATAATAAATCATAAGAAAGAAATATTCAAAACTAATAAATTTGGAAGGTTAGAGTAATTAGATCTTGATGGGTGTAAAATTTCGAATATGAATAATGAAAGTAATTGATACAACGAAAGGAGCCATTTGATAGTGCGATATTAATTGAAATAAATAAACTTAATGGTTGTATTAAATGTTAATAAAGAACAAACCAAGGTAACATTAGACAAATGTATTTGTTAATAATAATCAGAATGAATATCCTGTAATAGTATGTATTAGGGATGTTCCGAATATACAAACATTCGTATTCACGAATACCGAATACAAATACTCTTATGAATATTCGCGAATACGAATACGAATACATGACCTTGAGTGAATAATATCAACATCAACATCGGTTTTGTACGCTCTGCAAATTTTAGAAATAGTAAGGAAAATAGTTTTGCTTTTTTATTTAATGTTATAGAATGGTTAATATTAAAAAAAATTATTTGATGTATGAATAACTGTTTTATATTTTTTATTAAAATTCTTATCTATATTTCTATAATTTTAATGTCAAATACTCGTATAATATTCTTGTTAATTTTGACGAATACGATTACGAATACAAATATTGAAAATATAGCGAATACTCGCGAATACGAATGCGAATACGAGTATTCGGAACATTCCTAGTATGTATGTATGTATGTATAATCTGTAACCTTATTTACCTTGCAGTGTAGAGGCTGGTGCTTTATATGCGCTGGCATCTGGCGGTACAATGCTCAACTTGCCCCGGATTCGGGATACAGAGTTGGAGCGCGCCTTTGGTGCTTGCGCAGCAACCATTGTGTGAGTTGTGTGTCTTGGTGATGTGTTGACCTTGTTACTCTATCTCTTAGGTCTGTGGTTCTGAGTAGAGCACAGTTAATTTGGTGCCCAACTGTGAATGGTCTCACTGAGCCCGATTCTAATCGCCAAGGATACGGAAAATTCCGACCCCAGCGGGATTCGAACCGAGGACTTGCTTAATGCAAGCCTGGCGCTTACCCATCTGCGCCACGCAGCTTCATATCCTGTAATAGTATTATTTTAAAATATAGGAAGTGTGCACTAAGAATTGTATCTAATAGGGATAGAAGTTTGTTTAGTTAGTTACTGTAAAACAACTCATGAAAACATACATGTAATTTTGAAATAACCAATTTTGTGAAATAAAGATAAATAGAAATTATGCCTTAATTTGTGTTGGTTTTGGTAATGACAAATTAAAAAAGGGCTTTAAACAAATCTACGAGGTCGAACAGGTGAAATATAAAATGGAATTTATTGAGACATCAAGTGGATGAAGAGATTATACAGACACAGTTAATTGCAGCTATAGAATACAGAATGTTATATTAGTTGAAGAGATTTGGATTTATTCATACGTACAAGATATTAGTAGAGGTTTTTACAAGTTATTATTTGATTTGGATATTCTGTGAGTATTACAAGAGACATCGGACTATCTGCTGAAAGGGAACAAAGTTAGATTTGGAACATCATAATATAGCAACTTACTAGGAGTTAGTTCGTGTGACAGTGACATTCAGGAGGAACCAGGACTGGATTTTGGGAGCAGAGGAGTTGGTTTGACAGGACGGATGCAGTTGAAAGGATTCACAGACCATCATAGGTGTTGCTGTTCGTGAAGTGGGCAGTAGGTGTTGCAGTCTGTCGACGCCAGGATCCGGTATTTGTTGGATGTTGCAGTGAAAGCTAGAACAGTTATAGAGGTTTGTGTAGATAAGTTGAGAAAGCATTTTTAATTACTGTCAATAAAAGAAAGCGATAATATAAAGTTGATATAGTACTTACGTAGGTGAATTGAATAATAAATGTGTTAATGTAAGATACAATTGTCAATTACCTGGTTTGATAAATTTTAAAAGTCAAGTTTGACGTCATGTGTCATTGATAGTCAAAGATTTTTGAAAATACAATTTTAAAACTTCAATTGATAGAGAACTATATTTTGGCGAACCCACCCTGAAAATAAGAGCTCTCGATTTAAGAGCAATTATCTTCTAACATTTAAGACATTGCATTAATTAAGGCACAGTTCAATTGGTGAGCTATAGCACAATATATATATATATACAGTGAGCGCCAAAAAGCATTGGTCAGTTTCAATTTGCAATAATAATTTATTTGCTTAAATTACACAGTTAATCAGAACTATTTCTTAAAGACTAAGAATGGGAGATTCACTTATGAAAAATGCTGTCGGTTAAATGACTCCCCTCTTGTTGAATGCACTTTTTTAAACGGTGGCCGAAATCTCTCATCACACGTTGCCGCATATCCTGCAGTATAGCTTCAATATTTTCCCGAATAAACATTTTAAGCTTTTCCAGATTTCTTATCTTTCTTGTAAATACTCTGCTCTTCAAGTAATCCCAAAGAAAAAATCAGGAGTGGTTATGTCCTGCGATCTCGAGGGCTAATGAAGGTCACCATAGCAAGAAATCAGTTTATTTGGAAACGATTGTCGTAGGAGATTCGTATTAATTCTTGCGGTGTAATTTGTAGCACCGTTCTGTTGAAACCAATATTCATTTACTATCTCCTCCTCTATTTGCAATAAGAAGATCTTTATCTACGACCACTACTAAAAGTAGGCCTTTTAGCGCTAGTTTGTTTCACTAAAAGTGACGTTTTATAGTTTACCGTGTTTAAAGAAATCAGCTGTTTACTTTTAGCACATGTGCTAAAAGTGAAGCGAGGTTCAAAACTACACTTTCGAACTGCAAGTGAAGTTGTAAAGCTATTCTAGTTGCTTCCTGCGTTACAGGTAAAGCGTTTTTGAAATAATTAAAGCGTTATGTAATGAATACAGTCATATGTGGAGTATCAAAAATTACATATTGTAACTCACCTTGACAGCACGGGCGTGGCCAAACAATCGCCAGCGGCGTAGGCTACTATTCATTATGACGCAGCGTCGCAGATGCGAACCTTTCTTAAATCGATATTTATGGATTAATAAACTGCTCAATTACAGATCTAAGGAGTAGCTTCAGAACGTGACCACCGAAGTTCTGTAGATGGCGCCAAGTGGAATTATAGCGCACCCAGAATGTGTAGTTCAAAACGTGACCACCGAAGTTCTGTAGATGGCGCCAAGTGAACGAGCCGCCACCGTGCTAAAATGCTTGGAAATTTTGTTTGCAAAGTGGAAAATCGCCACCTTTCGCCAAAACCAAATAGCGCATGAAGGTGCTCGGGACTTTAGTAACAACTTTGCCCCCTTTCACAATTTCGATATCTGTAGCCGTTCGAAAGTTACAGGCGATCCAGACAGACAGACAGACAGACAGACGGACGGACGGACAAAGCGTTCGCATAAGTACGCTGAAGCTACTAATAACGGTAAAATTAAGGTCGTAGATAAAATATTGTATGCAACGCGTGCTAAAAGTCGTTTATGCGCGAGACATGTTATGAAACTCAGCCTTCGGCTTCGTTTCATAATTTTCATGTCTCGCGCATAAAAGTCGACTTTTAGCACTTGTTGCATAAATAGCTATTAAAGCATGTAATGTCTTTGAGATGTAACCGTTACCATTTCACCAATTTCCTCGAAAAAATGAACCCCGACAATCTTTGACGGTGAAACAGCACACCAAACTGTCACTTTCGGAGGATGTCAAACATTGAAACAAAACTCCCAAGTTTCCGATTTATGAAGAAATTATCATTGATTCCATAGGTGAAGTGTATGGGTTTTTATTAGGTATTGAAACTGACCAATGCTTTTTGGCGCTCACTTTATATATATACAGGGTGCCCGGATTTTGTAGGGACAACATGGGTAACTTTTGTATTTGAAGAGATAGAGAGATGGTTAAATTAGCAAAAAGGTGCAGGTTTGAGAGCTTATTAAGAGTACATCTTCAAATTTTACTTGTCAAGGCCCACTTGTCGAAAATTAAAAAAAAATATATCATCATGTCTTTTATATGCCGTAACTTTTTTGTTACTTAAGATATTTAGATGCGATTTGAACTAATTTGCATGGTAATTTAAATACTTTTATTGGCACTTAATAAAACCAATTTTATTTGTGTAAATTTTTAGTATTCTAACCTAACCTCAAAATTTTAAATTGGTACCGTGCAATTTTTTGGCCCTTTTAAGAGAGGATTTTTTTCTGAATGCAATGATGTATTACATGATATGGAAACTTTTTCAAAATTTTGAAAAACTGAGCTTATTATTTTTACAGGCAGAAATCACTAGTGCCATGATCACAATAATACTGTTTTTTGTTTATTACGTTATCTGTAAAATTGTGTTTCGAAACAAAAAGCACGCTTATCATCATACTTGCCTTCCAGTAGTGTCAGTGTGTTCCGTATGTTTGACGTGTAAGTTCTACGTTCTTGTAGCACTTGATATACGCACAAAATACATCATATTTTCAAAATTTTCCATTATAAGTTGAAGTAATAACACTCTAACTACTGACAGGCACGTATGATGATAAGCCTGCTTTTTGTTTCAAAACATAATTTTACAGATAACGTAATAAACAAAAAACAATATTATTGTGATCATGGCACTAGTGATTTCTGCTTGTAAAAAGAATAAGCTCAGTTTTTCAAAATTTTGAAAAATTTTCCATATCATGTAATACATCATTGCATTCAGAAAGAAATCCTCTCTTAAAAGGGCCAAAAAAATTGCACGGTACCAATTTAAAATGTTGAGGTTAGGTTAGATTACTAAAAATTTACACAAATAAAATTGGTTTTATTAAGTGCCAATAAAAGTATTTAAATTACCATGCAAATTAGTTCAAATCGCATCTAAATATCTTAAGTAACAAAAAAGTTACGGCATATAAAAGAAATGAGGATATTTTGTTTTTTTTTAAATTTTAGACAAGTGGGCCATGACAAGTAAAATTTGAAGATGGATTCTTAATGAGCTCTCAAACCTGCACCTTTTTGCTAATTTAACCATCTCTCTATCTCTTCAAATACAAAAGTTACCCATGTTGTCCCTACGAAATTCGGGCACCCTGTATATATAATTAATTAATTACTACAATTTTAATTTAAATTAATTAATTTAAAGCTAAAATTCCTTATATATATATAAGACTACTATTTTCCGCAACCGTCTTAAAAGTCATTGCTTTTAATACCAAAATCTGTCATTGAAGTTGACGTTTCTCTTGCTGACACAAACAAAAAGTATGTTGCTATACAACACTTTTAGTTCCTAGGATTAAAAGTAGTTTTTCCAATACCTACTTGTAAACCTGTATTTTATTTATGAAAATCTCCATGATAAAGTAACATTTTGACAATGAGTATGGATAAAACATATATATAATACACATATATTGCTGGTAGGGCCTGGAAACTTCAGAAAACATTACGGCGCCGACATAGTCTCACTTAGAGTATAACGCGTCTCGTGCGCATGCGTGAGAATTCGAACTCCGCCTTTAGAAGCGAATTTTAAACTTGACCACTTCCCCATTGGGCGGATAACGCCGCCGTGCTTGCGCACAGCTCACCGTATACATGAAGGAGTTGGTTGTGTGTCTCACTTCATCGGTGAGTTTTCCACTTATAGCCGCTAGCAATATAGTAAGTATTAGATATATGGAATAAAATGCTACTTTATTCACTGGTGAATAGTCCACAATTCATAGCAACTAACAAAATAAATACGTGCTACCGTGGTAACTAGTACAAAAACAGGTAACCTGATATTTATTAAATTTCGAAACTTATTTATATAACTAAATGTAGGTATTGGAAAAAAATTGATATGCCACACGTAAATAAAGAGATAACATGTCTCTTTATTTACTTGTAGCATACATAACTATTTATTTTCAAACGTCATAAAAGTGACAACTTATGTGACGTGATAGACAAGGCAAATGAATGGCTTACCTTTATGGTTAGATATAAAAGCGGTTCAAAACTTGATTAGCTTTAGAATATTTTTGATTGTCGGGAACTGGCGTAGATGTCAATTCTCAATAATCGTCTCGACACCGCAAGGTAAATGAGGTTACAGGTAATACAATACATACATACATATTTAAAGAAGCCATGTAGCGCAGTTGGTAAAGCGTTAGACTTGCATTAAGCAAGTCAGTCCTCGGTTCGAATCTCACGGTGGGCGGAATTTTTTCGCTGCCTTGGCGATCGGTATCGAGTTCGGTGAGACCATTCATAGTTGGGCACGAAATTAACTATGCTCTCCTCGGAACCAGAGACCTAAGAGATGGAGTAACAAGATCAACACATCACCAGCACAGCACACACACCTAACACAATGGTTACTAGGTACGCAAACTCAAAAGGCGCGCTCCAACTTTGTAACTCGAAACCGGGGCAAGTTAAGCGCTGTACCACCTGATGCTAGCGTAAAAAGCACCAGCCTCTACACCAGTAGGTGAAAGAGGTTACAGACAATTTAATATTTATTTATATTAGTTCGGGACTAGAAAATGAAATAACTTATGCTATTCGGAGTAAAAGTGATTTTGTGTGCCTCGCCCGGACTTGTCTTATTCGCTTACGCTCGTCAGTCGAACGCGTCCCATTTTGCCACACAAAGTATAACTTTTACTTCTAAATTCTAATAACATAACATACTATTAAATAAGAAACGTCAAATACAATCAACTATCTAAAATTGTGAATATTTTCTACTTTTCTAGTATGTATTATTCGGATTAAAAGGTTCTGTCTGACTTGCCACATTTTTACTTTCTTCGCCTAAAAGACGAAGAAAGTATTGTAATCCTGAAAAAAGTCATCTTCCAAGATTTCTTCAGATGTTCACGTTTCAGAGTCTCTAGATGACGATAACATGCTTTCTTAATTTCGTCTATTTGTCTGCCTGTCCGTCTGTTGGCGGTTGACTGTTAGCTCAAAAAATTATTGTTGGAGGAAGTCGATAGATATTGTGCATGTAGATTATATGTCTACCTGATTCAAATAGAATATACTCTCGGTCAAATATATACAAGGTGATCCCCTTAAAAATAAAATGTCAATTTTTGCTTTAACTCAGGAATAGATTAATAAAATATTTAGCACATAGGTGACGTTTTTAACCTTGATGGATATGAGACCCAACAGATACAGGGTAAATGTTTTGTAAAAATGACAAAAATATGTAACGACGCTCGCCGTCGTAGCCGAGTGAAACTGGCGATCGGGTCCGCTCGCAGTGCTCCCAGGCTCTGAAATCGCGGCGAGTTTGAATCACATCGGCTGCATTTTTTTTTTATTTGCAAATTAATGTACTTTGCATCAGCAAGTGTTTCCTTCTATTGTTTCAGTATTATTAGGAACGTTAAGATTATTTTACCTCTATGTGGTGCGCTTCTGCAAGGGAAGTTCCGCGTAAATCCTTTTACAGTTTTTTTATTTACATTTATTATTTCGAATTTCTATTTATATTTTATTTTCTTAAAACTTTATTTAGTCATATAAATTCTTTGCGTATGCGTTAATAAATAATAGTAACTTGTATACCAAGGCACTGAAGTTTAGTTTTTCTATCACGAATGTGGATTTAGTTGCCGAAGGGCGAAGGGCCAAGGCAAATAAACCACATAAGGGATAAAAATGAACTTCAGTGCCAGTGAAATTACAACATTTTAATCAACTTTTGTAGGCTATGTTTAGCTGTCGCTCCGCCACCTACAAAAAGTCGTAAAACAATGGATTACGTCACTGCCGATTTCTTGTATTTTAATGACGATTTCGACGTTCTTCACTGCTGATTAAAAAAAAGCTTTTTCATTGTTAATAGTTATTTATACAGCCAGTAGCTAAAGTGCCACATTTTTGAACGCGTAAGAAAGTTTAAAGAATTAGCCAAAGGCGAATTTTTACATCTCACAAGTGCAAAAAGAAGCTTAAGATACGAGTTGTATACAAAATTTTTTCGACTACCACATATTGATGCTAAAAGAGATTACAAACCGTCAACGTTATTTCAAATTGAAAACTCATTAAAAATCATCTTAGGTATGCTTTCATAGTTTTGATTTGAAAATCACGAAATTTAATTAATAGTTTTGACCTAAGCGTGCCATAAAGTGACAGAAGTGTGCAATAAAATTATTATTGCATAATATGCAATAACAACATGCTTTTGACGTGCCAAATAAAAGCTTCCTTTGGGAAATGGCAGTCGAAAAAGTACATTTTTCTGGTGCAATGTTTTTTTTATAAAATATTATTTTTAGGTAACCAGTGACTAAATATACTATTGTAGCTTTAAGCTGAAAATTGATAATCAACAATTCAGAAATATTATAACTTGTATTAATGGATCAAGTTTAACGAGAAATGTATATATATTAATATGATGCTCCTACAGTTTAGAAAACGCTCCTACGTTTCTAACTTATTGCTCCCTTTAACAATAAAGGAAGTATTGGGTTCACCCCAAAAATTCGAAATTGAGTTTTTGATCTTCACGTTTTGGAGTGCCCTGAACCCAAAAAGCATGTTTTTGTTTATTGGGCTGTGTGTGTCTGTGTGCGAACAGAATATCTCAAAAATGAAAAGAGGTATATGACGTTGAAACTTTATATATAAGTTTTGCATACTATCTAAATACGACAGCAAGCTTTCGAAGAAAATCGCATAACCGGAAGTATGGTGTTTACTCTTGTGATTTTTCAGTTTTTTTCGATTTTTTCTAAAATGGCTATAACAATTGTTTTCAAACTTCACACTTTTTTAGCATTTTTAATGTGTATTGATATGAGATAGGTGATTTTCCAGTTCAATACCTCTAAAATGTAGAATTTGTAATTTTTACAAATGCTTAAAAATTAAAAATCAAATTTTTTGCTAATTATAAGGTTACTGTAAAAGGAAGTTGTGTGCGTGTATCACACCAGATTTGTGTTATTTTTATTTTAGCTAAGTATTTTTTTCTAGAATTAATGTATCTCCCATTTGCTGCATAGTTTTTGGACTATCCTGTACATATCAAATCTAAAAAAAAAAAAAATTGCTCGGCTACTCAACTGTCAAGACACCGTCCGTAGTTTAGTTTAATTGTGTGCCTAAGTATCTTATTAAATCCAAGTAATCTTATATATTTTTCTCTGTTTAAAGGCATTCAATCATCGACACAATTTTAACATAGCACTTATCTAGGGACTTGTGCAATCACTTTTTTCGCCGTTGTTTTGTTTGGGTTGGCCAATCTGACGTGCCAGCCATTTATATGCGATTTTGCGCTCTTTTGTGTGGCTGCGTTACTTGTATGTGAAGATTCGAACGAATTTTCGCGGTTTGAAAGTACAGTTACAGGTAAGATGAGTTTTTTAAACCGTTATGCACTTTCTGGGCAGTGATACTTCTTCAAAGCCCGTTAAAATCAGCAAAATCCACGCTCTTGCTTTGCGGAGTCTAACCGATGCAAGCTTGGCGTATTTGGCGTTTAATTAATTAATTTCGATCCTCGCAATTATCGATTGTTGAATTATGAATGCTTTCAGCACGACACTGCCAGCAAAAATGGGAAAAACCAAGAAGGCTGATGTCAGCGACAGTGAGTCCGAGAAGGACTACTCCGTCGAGAAAATCATCGACAAGCGTATTGTGAATGGCAAGGTGGAGTATTGCCTCAAATGGAAGAACTACTCGGATGAGGACAATACCTGGGAACGCGAGAACATTCTTGACTGCCCCGACTTGATCGATGAGTTTGAAAGAATCCAACGCGAAAAGGAAGAGGCTGCTGCCAGTAGCAAGGATAAGGAGAAGAAAGCAAGGCGGAACAAGACATCGTCTGTGAGGTCGGATGTTTCCAAAGCTAAAGGTAAAAAGAAGAAAGAGAATGAGAGGGTAAGTTGACATCGTTTAAATCAAGCATGCAACTCAAAAACCAGACTCTTCAAGTAGGTACCTTAGGAATTTTTCCGTTTTATTTTTAAACCGTTAAAATATTGCTTACAATTTGTCTTTTCTTTCATTTCCTACTTTACAATGAACAGGTCTATGACGACATAGCTTGTTTTATTTGTTAAAAACGCAGTAACAAGTGTAAATAAATGTAGTTATTTGTATAATAAAGCATAGAAAAAGTAGAATTTGCTGCACCGAATGTATCGTTTGCAACCTGACTGTAGGGAAGGTTGCAAGAGCACTTGTTGCTTCTCTTTTTATTCACTGCTTTTTCACATTCTTCATCATAGCAGTCTTTTGCGCTCTTACAGATTGTGTAAATCCCACTATTTTTGCTCAAGTTTTGCTATGGCTTATTAAATGAATTCCCACAGTTTCCATACTTCCTGGTCTCACTCGTTTTTTAAATTTATAAATTAGTTTTTGTACCCCATTTTTACATTCTGCCTATTCGGCTCTTGTTTTGGTTTCAAAATTTGAGTTGCTAATCTCTTTATGTTTAACTATCTTCAGAAGAGTGAAAAGAAAGAGTCATCTAAACGCCGATTACTCAGGGATTTAGAAAGGCCTAGCACCTCTTATGCTAAGGAGTCAAAGAAACAAGCCCGGTCCCCTTCCTCTAAATCGGAGGTTAAGCCTGAAGAAACTGCAAAAAAGTCCAAAAAGAAGGGCGAGAAGTCTTCCTCTAAGTCCAAGCGTTCTGCGGAAGAAAAGACGTCTAGCAGAAAGAAGCCGCCTGTGTCTTTTTCCAATTCAGATATAGAAAAGGGCAAGAAAAAAGGTAACAGTGAAAAAAAAAGACGCACTGCCTCAGAAAATTCCGGTAAGTCTGACTATGGTGCCACAAAATCAAAGAGAAAGCCAGAGCAGCCTAAATCGGACAGCAAAAAGAAGCAGCGCACTCCTTCCAAAAGCTCTGACAAGTCCGACGCAGAATCTGACAAGCCCAAGAGGAAGAGTGACAAGGATAACTCGGAATCCAAATCGGACAAGAAGTCCAAGTCGAAGAGCTCCAAACCAGAACCCAAGTCTGGTTTTGAACGAGGTTTGGAAGCCGAGAAAATTATCCGCGCAACCAACACTACAGGTGAGGTCATGTACTTAATGAAGTGGAAAGGCACCGATGATGCCGATCTTGTTGCTGCAAAGGAGGCCAACGTCATTTGTCCTCAAGTGGTTATACAGTTCTACGAGGAGCGCCTCACGTGGATCTTGCCTGATGACCACTCTTAATGAGAGACTTTTTGTCGAATCTCCATAGCATTTAGTTTTTAATTTTAAGTAATTAGAACGTCAACTTAACGCGCAGTTTGTGAAGTTGAAACTTGTTTGATCAAAGTTCGTTTAAAAACCCATTTAATGTAATCGATAAAAAAATGTATTCCACTTCATTTTTCTTGTGAAAAGATATAATGGGAAACATTTTTTTATAAGTTTTTTCTTACTTTGAAAGATATAGAACATTTGCTTTAAGAAGCCATATTTCGGTTCTAACACTAACTGTTTGATTGGGCCATACTGTAAGGAATATGATAAGTAAATGTGCTGTCCTTATTATTAACTTGAATAAAATTTAAGTTACAAACTTGTATTTGTTTTACTGTTTTACACTGGATGGATAGCTTCAGCATCAAACATTGACAATTGCGAGTCGTGCACGAATTGGACCAAGAATATTAGTGTTATTAAAATAGTTTTCATGAGAGGAAATGAAATAAAGCAAATAATTCATATTTGACACCTTGTAACTGTAACAATAATAAAGCATCATTGGAAATCAACTCAAAGAAAACATTACCAAGAGAAAACATTTTGAAAGAACTGTCCGTTGGTGCATGTATGTATTAGGCCATTTTTTTAAATTTATATTTTGGAATTTACCAGAGTTACAGTTATTCTTTGCAATTTAGAATAGTCTCGATTCATTCTGGTATGGTATCAACTAAGTTTTTGCAAGGTTGTGGTGTAGTTATCCCATATTTCGCAAAGTTAAATTTTTAAACTAGTGGCACTCATTGCAATATATTTTGCAAGTTATAACAGTTCTTTGTATACAATGTTTAACATGGGGCATTAGGGTGGTTCTACGTTATACTTGGTGGAAAAAACTTTTTCGAATTTTTTTGGTCGCACCCCCTAAAGTCTTTCTAATGCCGAAAAATCAAGCCTATAAGAAAATTGAGCCCAATTGAATAATATTAACACGTGCCAACGAGCCTCGGAAGTTGCCAAATTGCAGATTTTAACTTAATTCGCTTATTATCAATTAATATCTCGCGAACAGTAAGTCGTATCGAAATTTTGATAAAAGGAAATTGAATTTTCTACAAATTTAATTATGTGCAATTTCTTCGTAAACTTGTTGGAATTTCAAAAAATATGAGTTGAGTATTAGAAAAAGGTAAAAGTTCTTAAAAGATTGCTTCTTTATATTAATAATTAAAAATATAATGGAATTAAGCAAATATATTTATTTACAAATTAAATAAAACGAACAATATTAAATAATTACTGAAGTTACATAAATTTAAAGAATTATATTTACAAACTTAAGAATAAAACAAATATAGCAAGTTACTTATATGGAAAATAATGAAATACATATCACAATAGTTACTTTTTTTGTTACTAAAGAAGCTTTACTGGAATCCGGATATTGACGCCGATAATCACTAACAACTTGTAGCAAGTACTGATTATGGTCCTCTTTTTTGGTAATTATATCCTTCGATCAGTTTAATACTTCTTTCCGCAATATCATTTGTGACGTGAAGTAAACAATTACATAGACTTACTTAAATTTTTCATCTCTTCGTAAAAGCTAATTTTCTTCTTGTATCTTCTCTTTCCAGTCGTTATTCAGTTCTCCTCTCTTATTGATGTAACCTGATATCAACACCAAGCATACTACCTAGTCGCCCTTGTTGTCTTTGAAGAAGCAAAAACTGTTTATCTTCTTCTACATCTATTAATTCTAGAGCGTGCGCATGTGCAATATCGAACAGGTGTCAAATTTTTCAACAAATTATTGTTCCTTCCTTTTTTGAGACAGTCCTTTTATTTCCTTGTTTTAGCATAATCCTTTATTCAGAGTATAATGATTCCAGCTTTTGTACAGAATGATGTTTTTCCTTAGCTGGAATTCGTGCTCTTTACCAAAACACTACTTCTTGAATAATTAATTTTACACTTTCACGTAAATTCAATTTAACTAAACGCATATTGAAAAAAGTACTTGTAAAAGTTATTTGTTTGACAGCAACTTACTACCAATAATTTAATGTGCATCATTTCCTATTAAAAGTATTTAGTCTTTTTCACGAAGAACCTTTGATGTTGAGGTCATTTTATGCTTTAAAATTTTAAAATACGCACGACGCTAGTTCAAAGTATTTAAACACGCAGCACAAGTAATACGGTTCACCTTCGCAATGCTTTCAACTAGAGTAACAGAACAAGGGTTCCAGATTTCAGTAAACGAGTGGCGTCCTAGCATGTCATTTGTTTTTCGGATCTCTCTTTATGGTTGAATGGTCCGGAAAACAAAGGACATGCTAGCGACGCCACTACAGTAAACCACCCCTGATGGTATACCCTCCCTGTAAACATCTGGTTTGTATTGACAAACAAAGAAACTGTGTTTGACAGTTCGACTCTGTTTTCTTTAAATAAGTGATTCTAAAAATATTTCAATATGCTTAAAATAGATAAAAAATTGTTATTATTGAATTTCAAACATTTATATATCATAAGATCTATTTACTTGTATTATCAAAATTAGCCTAAAATTGAATAATGGATTGCAATTTACTTCAAAATTGTAATACTTCTACGTTTTCAAATTAAAAATAGAAAGAAAAATTTTTCGGATTATTACGTTTTTCTAATACCTTACGCATTTTTTTAACATCCAGTAGGTTTGCGGAGAAATTGCATATAACTAAAATTGTATAAAATAGAATATCCTTTTTTTATGTTATTATCAAAATTTTGATAACACTTCCGGTTTGTCAGATATTAATTGATAATAAGTGAATTCAATTAAAATCTGCAATTCGGAAACTTCCGAGGCTCGGTGGCTCGTGTTAATATTGTTCGATTGGGCTCAAAATTTTTATGGGTTAATTGTTTTGGCATTGGAACGACTTTAGGGGGTGCGACTAACAAAATTCCGAGGTTGCAAAATTAGAACCACCCTAGTGGGGCATGGTCCAATAGGTAAAATTTTTATTTTTAAATTGTGAAAACTATGTGTACGTGACTGCTACATATAATTAACCATGGCTAAATACTGGTGGCAAATGCATTTCTACTTTATCCAGAGTTTGTCCTTGTGGTTTATTAATTACCTATAGCAAATGCTAGGTGCACAGGGAATTCTCTTCCTTTACAAAACAAAAGGGTAGCGTAATATGAGATGTTAAGTCTGTATGTGGTAATAATGCTCTTCTGCCTGTGGATTGCTCATTTAAAATTCCACATCTAAACAGTTCTTATATAAATTCTATATCATTAATCTTGTCTCAGTTAGTAAACCAGTACAGTATAGTTAGTATGGATGAATTAGAAACATAAGGTACCCATCAGGCAGAATGTTTGTTACAGCAGTTTTAACTAAGAGAAGATTGATAGAATCCAGCGGTGTGTACTTCTGTTTAGAACCACAAAAATAAAAGCATTGTTAGGCTTTTATGTTTTTTCAGGGTGTGACAAACTAGTTTTCAAGACGGCAAAAAAAGTTCTTGGGCGTTTGGGGGGATTTGGATGTCTACAAGAAGATGAACAATGGATCGAGCGATTCATTTGTCAAGTGTGCTCCCAAAAAAAAGGATTTTGGATATTGGTCAAGTGCGCTGGTAGATGTATACAAAAAAAGAAGTGCGAAGTCAAGACCTGCCACCAACAAGATCCTCTCTAACACCATACATCTTAAGAACTCATTACCATGAATTGGGAATGCGCTAATCTAAAACATCTAAATCTCCTAGAGCTGTCAAATTTGGGTGAGAGAAGTAAGTAAGTCAATATTCTCCTACTACGAGTATGCCTCCATGTGTACCAAAATTGCTAATGCAGCTGGTACTTTTGGTTTGTGATAGGGGACGGTGTGTTATAAATTGCAAATGTCAAGCACAGTCTATAAGGTGTACAAAACTGTGTATGTGTGATGGCGATGAAGAGATATGTGATAACAATGATTACGCAGCAGACGATAAAGATGAACTGTTGGACTCAGAATATGACCTTTAAAACCATAATTTTTCTCTACCTGTACAGGGTGTAAATTAATTGTGGAGCAAACTTTACATGGCGATGTTGGTCATAAAATTGTGAGTCAAAAATCATTTTTTTTTTTTTAGTTTATTGAACTGCTAATTTACAATCTACTTTATATTGAAGTAATAAGTAAATAGTTGAAAAGTAATCAGACATGCAAGGGTTCAGCCAGTGCTGAAGCCACTATGAGTCTTTTATTAATTTTGAACTAAGTCATGCGGCCACTGTCGTTTCAATCTTCTGGCTATTGGTTGGGTGGTGAGTTGTTCTATTAATTGGTTGGGATGTCCGTGAAGATTATAATGGTAGGTTCTTGAAAGTCTGCGGATCTCATCAGTTATATATGGAATTTGTAAGTCGGTGTGCAGTGTATCATTTCTGACATACCAAGGGGCATTTGCTATGATTCGCAGGGTCTTCGACTGGAAGCGTTGAAGGATTTTTGTATGCGAGGCTTTTGCACATCCCCATAGCTGGATCCCATATGTCCACACTGGTTTCAGGATGCTCTTGTATAGCAGAACCTTATTGGATAAGGAAAGCTGGGAGCGCCGTCCTAATAGCCAATCCATTTGTCGGAGTTTGAGATTTAATTGATCTCTTTTAGTCTTTATATGTTTGCGCCATGTTAATTTTTAGTCCAGATGTAAACCGAGGTATTTTACTTCGGATTTAATTGGTATTGGGCTGTTATTGATTGCTAATTGTGGACACTGGGTACGTTTCTTGGTGAAGGTTATTTGAGCGGACTTATCACTATTAACTGTAACTCTCCAACGCTCGAACCAATCTTCTATTAAGTTGAGGTGGCTTTGTAAATTTATTGCAGCGGTTCCTGCTGTGTCACTGATGGATAAAATCGCTGTATCGTCGGCAAACGTTGCTATTACGGTGTGTTGGGTGGTTGATATGTCAGAGGTATAAATTAAATAGAGAAGTGGCCCTAGTACGCTGCCCTGCGGCACACCTGCAGAGATGTATTGGTGGCTTGAGACTGCATCATTAATTTTTACTTGAAATGTTCTCTCGCTTAGATAGGACTTTATTACAAGGTATAGCTGACTCGGAAAGTGTTTCTTAATTTTATAGAGTAGGCCCTTATGCCATACCTTGTCAAATGCTTGCTGGATATCTAAGAATATGCCTGCACATACTTTTCTGGTTTCAAGGCTCTCCATAATCTTGTTTACAATTCTATGTCCTTGATGCACTGTCGAGTGGTGTTCTCGGAATCCGAATTGGTGAGATGGAATCAATAGGTCTAGGTCTATGGTTTCTTTAATTCTTTTGAGGAGTAATTTTTCAAAGATTTTTGACATTAAAGGTAGAAGACCTATAGGTCTATAGGATGAAGGTTGTGTTGGTTGTTTTCCAGGCTTGGCAATCATAATTACTTGTGCATGCTTCCACTGAATAGGAAAATGACACAATCGCAGGATGCTGTTGTAGATGGTGGTAAGGAAAACTAAAGCTTTCCTAGGGAGGTTTTGTAGTATTTCCCCTACTATTAAGTTGTAGCCAGGGGCTTTGCGAGTATTGGTAATCCCTATTTGTTTTCGTACTTCGGCTGGTGAGAAAGTTTTCAGTGGGAGTGACATTTGACAAAGTGTATCAAGGAAAGCTTCGATTTCTGTAGTGTCGCCATTTGCTGGAGCTGGAGGCGTTACAAAAACGTTTGCGAGGTGGTCGGCGAATGTTTTAGCTTTGTCCTCATCTGACCTGGCCCAACTACCATCCATTTTTTTAATTGGTGGAATTGCTACAATGGGTCGTTTGAATTTTTTTGTGGCTTTCCATATTGAGTGGTCTTTTGGAGAGAGCTGAGTAATATATTGTTTGAAGGTTTCATTGCGTGCTTCTTTTAGAGCATCATGTAAGCGGTGTGTGAGTTTGTTATAGTTGGTTCTGTCGGTTCTGTCTCTGGTTCATTGCCACTGTTTTCTAGCCCTGCGTTTTTCCACAATCAGATCTCGTATATGTCGGGGTATGTTGTTAGTTTCGAGTATATTTGTTGTTCTATTAGGTGTTGCCTGCCATGCAGCATTCTGTATTAGGGTTGCAAAGTAATGAGTTGCCTCGTCTAGATCATGCGTAGTTTTAATTTTGACAGCGAGGTTAACTTCTTGGTCGAGTAATGTTCTAAAACAGTCCCAGTCTGTGTATTTGGAACCTAATCTTACAGGGGCTTCCTTGGTGATGATTGTTGCGCTGACAGTTACCAGAACTGGCGAGTGGTCCGTGGATAAATCGAAGTTGGATTCTGCTTTAAGATATGTATTTGCTATTCTTCTGACCACTCCAAAGTCAAGTAAATCAGGTAACTTATTTGGATCAGTAGGCCAATAGGTAGGTTTTCCGGTAGTGAGAAAATTGAGGTTGAGATTGTGGGCTACCCGTAATAGATTTCTTCCTTTAGGGTTAGTTAACCTAGATCCCCAGGTTGTATTTTTAGCGTTCCAGTCTCCTCCAGTGATGAACGTGTTACCAAGCGATTGAAATAAGTCCTCATATTCTTCGACGGAGATGGAGTGTCGCGGGGGGCAGTAGATCGATGCAACCACTAATCTGAAGTCACGAGTTTCTACTTTTATGCTTGAGGCTTGAATTTTTGCAGTTGTGTACGATTGAAGTTGGTAATGTACAATTGAGTTTTTTATTATGACCGCTAATCCTCCATGGGCTGTCCCATCCGGATGATTAGCTAAGTATGTACTGTAGTTTGGTATTTTTATTACTGTTCTCGAAGTTGCGTGGGTTTCCGAGATTAACATTATGTCAATTTTATGGATATGTAGAAATGATATTACTTCTGGTATGTGATTTGTAATACCGTTGGCGTTCCAGAGCGCTATTTGTATTGGTAAAGCCATTATGCTAGTTTATTTATGACGGTGGAGAGCATATTTAAAATCATGCTGTTCTGGTTAATAAGCTGTGCAAACATTGACTTGAATTCCATTAGGAAATTGGAGAACTGTTCGGTAATGTTCGGTTGTTGTTGTTCATTGGTGCTTGCAGTATTGTTACTGCGGGCAGTTACTTGCGAATAAGATAATGAACTATTATGTGGAAAGGTTGTACTATTTATAGGGTTCAATTGATTTCTGAGTGGGATGAAGTCGTTTGCATTTGGAATTCTTTGCTCTTGTTGGTATTTTTTAGTTAGGGGGCCTCTGAATGATGTATTTCGATTTCTTTGTAGGTCTTTATATACTGTACATCCTTTGTAGTTGGCGGGATGGTTGCCGTGACAAAGGGCACACTTAGCAGGAGTGTCTTGTGTTTTTTTGCATGGTGTTATGCTTGCCTCCACATTTGACACAGATAAAAGGTTTATTGCAATAGGCCTTTGTATGTCCATAGCCTTGGCAACGGGTGCATTACGGTATCGAATTCTTTTTTCTAGGGGGTTCGACAGACACTTTAAGGTTGCTTAAGTATTCGACATCGTATATCTTCTTGTTATTGTCGTTTGGTTCAAGGTCGATTTAAACAGTGGCAAGGGGTCCTTTGTTACCCTGTGCCGTACATTCATGATGTTACGTACTTTATGCCCAAGTGTGTTTAGCTCTGCTTTAATTTCTTCTATCGGGATTGAATAGTGAATATTTCTAATGAATACTCTATAAGCTCGGTCTGTTTTTAGTTGATAAGTATGATGAATTATATCCTCATCTTTAAGATATGTCACGAGTTTTCTGTAAGAGTCGGTAGTATGAGTGTTAATTTTTATTGTGTTGTTGGTCATTGCCTTTGTATAAAACTGTTCTTTTTCTAGGATTTTAGTTAAGTCATCATTAATCATTTTATTGTAGTCTTGCACCCCGTATATATAAATTGGTGGGGGTTTGGAATTTTTGGTTGTTGCATATCAGTACTGACTTCTTGATGGCCATTACTCGTTTTGACTTGCGAGAGAATTTGGTATTTATTGGATGTGTTTATGTGTGTTGATAACGTTATACCAGGAGGGACGTTCCTCTTCCTTTTTTTATAGACCTGCCATGGATGTTTAGTTTTTACATTGTCTTGAGTGTTTTCGTTGTCTTGAGTTTTTTCATTATCTTGAGTGTTTTCACTATCCATTTCTACGGAATTAGCGTCGGATGTATCAGTTAAATATGTAATTTCAGGGTTGTTGCTGCTTGGTGTATATTGATTTGAAGATTGCCTTGCCTGATGGGGTTGGATTGGTTGGGAATGCATTATATTCGGTGGAGCTTGGAAAGTTTGATTTTGAGGTGTAAACGGGATTTGAAAGTTAGATTGCTGGGCATATTGAATTTCTTGTACGTTAAAAGGATTATGTGCAATTCCCGTATTTACGGGGTAAAGTTGATTGGTGATTGTGGGGTCCCAGTTGGGAACATTTTTCATAAATGAATTACATCAAATAGATAAATTTTTAGGTACAGTTTCAAACGATGAATGAATGTTTATTGATAAGCGTTGACCTTTGATATACTTATCACACAATGGCACTTGACGCTTGAAGATAACGGAGCACTGAAATGCGTCCTTATTCTTAAGAGGCCAAATGCGAACTCAAAAATCTTAATACTAAAATATTGAAGAGAACTTTTATCAACAACTGGAAAGTGTGTATGGTAACTCTCCTAGATATGACATAAAAATGATAATAGGGAATATGAATGCTCAGAGAGGGAATAAACAACAATTCATCGGAACAATAGGCACACACTCCCTACACAATGAGACAAATAATAATGGAGAATTTCTCGTTAACTTTGTCACCAGCAAAAATATGATAGCTCTACATGCTTTCCCCATAAAGTAACCAAATAAATCATGTGTTGATCGATAAAAGAGTCGCAACAAGCATTTTGGATGTTAAAACACGGCGAGGAGCGTGCTGTGTTTCAGATCACCTATTAGTACAAACAAAGTTCAGCTGTAAAATCAATAAAAACGGTAGGAAGCAAGAACAAGATCAACCAAAGAAATGTAATATAGACAGACTGAGCTTCCTAGTACAACAAAATTTTGCACGAGAAATAGAAGAAAAACTTGAAGAAGTCGTAGGTGAGCAACTAGAAAATAGATGGAAGTATATGAAAACGGCCCTAATAGAAGCAGCTAACTCAGTTCTAGGACCAAAGAGAAAGAAAAACAAGAGAGCAGAATGATTCGATGAAGAATGCCAAAACGTAATAGACGAAAGAAACCAAGCCCTCAAGAGATATATGACAAGAACAAGGGAGAGACGTGAACAATTCAAATTAGCAAGTCTAAAAGCTGACAAAGTATGTAGAACAAAGAAACGGGAGCACGAGAATAAACTGATTGAACAACTGGAAGAAGATTTCAAAGAAAATGATATAAAAAGCTCATATCATTTCCTAAAACAAACAAGGAAAGGATATACAGCTAAAACAAACATGTGTAAGGATGAAGGACAAATCGTAAGCCACCCGCTAAACGTTAAATGAATCTAGAAAAACTATTTCCAAACGCTGCTTAACTCTCGGACAAACACGGAAGAAGAAATTAACCCTCATCAGGAAGAAGAATCAAGCCCAGTAGAAATGCCAACTTTGGAAGAGATTCAGGAAGCCATAAAAGTGCAGAAAAACAACAAAGCTTCTGGATGCGACAACATTTCATCAGAGCTCTATAAGCAAGATGGTGACTACTTAAGTAAACAACTACATACCCTAATATTAAACATATGACAAGAAGAAAAGATACCCAGCGAATGGAAAACTAGCATAATATACCCCATCCATAAGAAAGGAGACAAGATGCTATGTAAAAACTATCGAGGAATTTCGCTCCTATGCACAGATTATAAGATTTTCACATACATATTAAATAAAAGACTCCAACCTATTGCGGAAAACATCATTAATGAATACCAGAGGGGCTTCAGAGGTAGCAGGTCCACAATAGACCAATGATTCACAGTTAAGCAAATATTAAAAAAGCATGGGAATATGACATTGATGTACATAATATCTTTGTGGACTTCAGACCAGCATACGACTCGATTTATAGAAATAAGCTATACAAAATCCTATTGGAATTTAAAGTATTATCCAAAATTATAAAGCTTGTCAAAGCAACAATGGAAAATACAGAAGAATGTGTCCGCGTCCCAATTGGACTGTCGGATAAGTTTAAAATATCGCAAGGATTGTAACAGGGAGACGGACTCGCCCCCACTCTGTCTAATCTCGCCTTAGAGTATGTTATAAGGCGGATGAGCATAGGAGGTGCAAACCTACTAACTAACAAATCTACCCAGTTAGCAGCGTATGCAGATGACATCAGCATCATGAGTCAAACCATACAAGGAGCTCAAGAAGCATACTCAGAGTTAAAAAGATACAGCCAAAACATTGGATTGGAAACTAACACAGAGAAAACCAAAGCCTTAACCTGATCTAGATCAAGTAGACCTGCCCAAGACATTATACAGGAAGACCATGTACAAACGGTGACCCAGTTTACTTACCTAGGAGCCGAGCTGGCCGCAGACGGAACCGAAGAACACGAATTAAAACGAAGGATAACAGCAGCTAATAAAGCATACTTTGCACTGTCTAAGATCCTTCAGTCACGGACGATCTGAACTTCGCCCTTTGGTGAAGATTTTTTTTTAAACAGGTTAAGTTGTAGGTACCATTACGATGACAAGAATCTTTGTAAGCAATTGTATGGATTTGTTTGCTTTTTCTTTTTTTTCACTAATAAAGTATGTATTATTATTATTATTATTATAAAAAGGAGTCTAATGGCGTTAGGTTACAGCGTCGGGCTGGCCACACAACAGAAATTCTCCTCCCAAACCACTTATTCGGGTATTTTCAATTTAGCAACGAGCTGACTTCTCGCCTTGTGTGAGCCGGTGCGCTATCATTCTGGAACCAAAGTCTCCGTCTGATCTTTAATGGCAAGTCCTCAAGAAGCTCCAGTAGCACAGTATCTAAGAAAATAAAATCATTTTCATTTACCACAAAACGTTTCTGATGAGCACGAGTAAATGCTGTGTGGGGATTCTCGTCAGCCCACAGGTGATTATTTTTCGAGTTAAATACCCCACCCCTTGTGAAGCAAACTTCATCCGTAAACAGAATAAATTTTTAAAATGCCTTTGAAGATAACAACTTCGAAGAAGCCAATGACAGAAAACTAGCCTTGGCTGAAAGTCGTCAGGTCCCGAAGCTTGCACTTTCTCTCTAGAGTACGGGTAAAAGCTCTGCTCTTTCAGAACTTGCCAAACTGTAACATGATTTACATTTAATCTGTTAGATATTACCCTTGTGGTCGTCGATGGGTCATTTTCAACAATATCAAGTACAGCTTCTTCAAATGCAGAGGTTTGACGTAATATGTTGATGCTCCCACCAATTGTTGGATAAAAACAACTAGTCTCTGACAAACTTAGTCTAAATTATCCTGTATTTACTTAAATATTGTCTTTCTTTAGATCTGTGGGCTTATTACGTTTTAATCTACATATGTCTGTTTTTTCATCAATCAAGTTGATCGCTAAATGATCTGGACGAACACTAAGCCTGGCGATGTATTTTTCACTCGAGTTTTTTATTGCACCTTTTACTGATTCGATTTTTAAGTCTTGTCTTCTAATTTTGTTAGTGACCAACCATGGCGCGTTAATAGTTAGACATAACACTTTGGCTTGAAACCGCTCTAGGATTACCATGTTTGATTTTGAGGCTGTGCCCCACAGCTGCATACGTCTACACTAGTTTTATCACATACTTATACAAGAGCATTTTGTTCTCTAGAGAAACTTTTGAATGCAGTCCTATCATTCAGTACATCTTACTTAGCTGGATTCCTATTTGTTTTCTCTTCTGCCAAATGTGGGTCTTCCAGTTCAGTCGTCTATCCAGGTGGAGTCCTAGGTACCTTGTGGTATTTGCTTGCCATTTAATGTTACTGGTGGACAGCTATCTCTTTTGAGGGTAAATGTTACCTGTACAGATTTTTGTGTGTTTGCTTTAATAGGTCATCTTCTAATCCAGTGTTGGACCATATTTAGGTATTCTTGAAGATAAAGTGAAGCTACATTTGGGTGTGTATGCAAGGCCAATATAGCGCTGTCATCCGCGAACGTTGCAGTTGTGCTGTGGTCTGATGTGGTTAGATCTGCTTACATAGCAAGTATAGTAATAAACCCAGGACACTACCCTGGGGAACACCGGATCTGATAGGATGTAGTTTTGTGTAGCAGTCTTGTTGCTTGATTCAAAAGTGTCTTTCGCTAAGGTATGACTTAAGTATTTTATAGATGTTATGAGGAAGTAGTCATTTGATTTTATATAAGAGTCCCGTATGCCAGACTTTGTTGAAAGCCTGGCTGACACCTAAAAAAACTGCCGAGCAGAATCTTTTTCTTCAAAATTGTTGTTGAGTTTGCTTACTACTTTGTGTACTTGTTCTATTGTAGCGTGCCATTTTGTATGATATTACGAACCTCAGTTAGTGTAAATTGCTTGATAGGTGGTTCCATTTGAAAAGGAGTTTCTAGGTATTGGTGTATCTCCACTTCCTCTTCTTCTGTCAATGAGCTGAGGAACGGTTAAAATACTTTCTGTAGATGTTTGGCAAAAAGATCGGCTTTCTCTTGGTTGCTTCTAACCCATTGATTGTATTTTGCTTTTAATGGTGGAATATGTTGCTGCGGTTTTTTGATCTTTTTTGTTGCTTTCCACAACAAGTATTCTGTTGATCCATTTGCTGAGAGCCCTTGGAGATATTCAGTGATTGTTGTGCTTTATTCTTCCTTAATTAACGTTTGTAATTCCTTTATGACCTTATTTATATTTGCTTTATTATGACTTGCTCGTGTTTGTTGTCATGTTTTTGGTACCTAATCTTCTTTTTTCCACAATTTTTGTTTTGACGTTTCTTGAATAGTCAGCTCGTTTTTCCGTTGGTTCTCTATTTAGTGTGCCTCCCAGGCTGCTTTTTGTATTTGTTGGTTCAGGTGATCAACTGCATCTTCTAATTTATCTAGAGTTTTTAGTGAGATCTTGTTTTTTGAGATTAGCAGTTTGAATAGTTTCCAGTTTGTGTTTTTATTATGCAGTATAAGAGGTTTCTTTCTACCAAGAAGTTGATCACTTAAAGTTGTAACGCTTCCTGGTATATTTATTTAATATTAGCATTAATTAATTATGCCCTTATAAATGGTAGTTTCTGACTGTGCCCAGGTTCGATTTATTTATACCTTGACTGATTTAAAGAATACCAAATAACAAAAATTACATTTATTCAACACTATGTACATTTGGAAAATAACTACATAAACAATATTCGTAACTATATACAAAGTCAATTCTTACTTACTTACTTAATCCTTTCTTGTTCTACTGATGGAGCAGTGTAGAGGTGAATTCTATTTGAATTAATTCTTCAGTTTGGTGTCGGCAAAGTAGGCAACCTGAATTGCCTGTGCGTTAGTCCAGAATCCCCGATATGGGCGGTTGCTGGAACCAACAGGGGATTTGGCTAGCGTTGGTAGAACTGTATCACAGTACTCGAATTATTGACAGCTTGAACTATTGTAAACAAACTGAATAATTATGGTTCGTTTTAGTTACAAAGAATTAACTGAGGCTATGATATCGTTACCATATATATATTCGAAGTGCAGGTGGACGTCCGGACCACGTTCTGATAAGCTCATGTGATAACTCCGACCTCGTGCCAGGGGTCAAGCTCTTCCGCTCCTTTATCTACTTGGTCGCGCGTGCCAAGGCTAGCTTCCCGGACTCCTGCAGTAAAGGTACATAATTCTTTTAGGCCTGTAGAAGCTGCATACTTTGCCGGGTGAATCCGGCGAGTTTTGGCCCAAAAAGGTTTAGTTGTCGCTGGATTGTGGAAATACAGCCAGGATTGGAAAGATATGAAAATAGCGCACTCAGATGTACGTTATTTTTAACTAAAAAGTTATACATGAGCTTTAGCGCTTTGAATTAGTCCAAAATATCGCACTTTGATACTCACATGTGCGGGATTTTAAACTACGCAGATACAGAGGTTTCGGGAATGTTAGATTATTCAAAAGAGTGCACTTTGATACTCAGGGGTTTGCTATTTGAAACTAAGCAGTTACAGGGGTTTCGGTAAGTTAAGTTATTCAAATTCGCGTACTCCGATACTCATTCGTACGTTATTTGAAACTAAGCGGTCATAAGGGTCTCAGAGATGTTAAATTATTCAAATTAGCGTACTCCGATACTCAGTCGTACGTTATTTGAAACTAAGCGGTCATATGGGTCTCGGAAATGTTAAATTATTCAAATTAGCGTACTCCGATACTCTGTTACGATATCAAAACGACTTAGCGACACCCACGCGGGGTGAGTGTCGCGCGTCTGGTTAAGTCCGGGAAAAAGATGGCACGTTTGCCCTGAGATTCGTTAAAACAAGCTAAAGGCCTCGGCCTAAGCGCTCAGGGAGTTGGGCGTGGTTTAAACGGTACGTCACTGGGAAAGCGTGGTAAGACATATACAGGGTCAGTCAAAATAAAAGGGCGCCACCAGGCCTGCCTTGGGGGTGTAACCGTATAACCGGACCTGGACGGTTAGACGGGACGAGAAGTACACAGGGTACTACGTCAGGAAGGTACTCGAGAACTGTCGAGCTCGGACTACAATTTCGGGAAAGAAATACTTGAATTACTATTTCGGTTATTGGCTGCCACTGCGGCGACGTCGCCAGACCTACCTGCACGCTCCAACGCTCAAGCTTCGTCGTACATCAATCTTAACACTAAGATGCTCAACCTGTAAAGAGCATGCACAGATCGAACACAATAATAAGTCCCTTATTCAGATATTCGTCTATTGTCTGACGTTACAAAAGGGCAACGAACACGTCGCCTTAATTATTCTAGGCCTTAAGTTATGGCCCCAGCTGGAGTGGCGCGTTACTTCTAATACACATAAAGACAAAATTGTCAACACACACAACCGGCCTTGGTTGGTCCGTTAATCGAAATACAAAAGGTTAGTTATAATTAAATGCTATCAAGGTACATTACTGTACAGCAACTGTGTCAATTACGGGTGAATGCGGCCCAAAGCACCTGAATTTACAGCGACAGCGTCGCCAGGTTAGGCTATAACCTAAGCGAATGTTCAATTTATGAATGCGCGAGGCCAAAGCACATTAAACGACAGCAAAGCATAGTAAATGACAGCAACGCACATTAAATGACAGGCACGGCGTCGCAAAGTTATGCTATAAACTAGGTAAATGTTTAATTACGAATGCCCGAGCCCAGAACACATTAAATGTTTAATTATGAGTACATTCGGCCAAATTTAGTCACATAAATGACGGCTGATTAGTTACACTAAAAGGCGATCAAAAGGTGATAATTTTGTAAGTTAGCCTGGCCTCAGGCCGCAATAATGGCGGCAAATGCACAATAAAGCGCCTTGTGTTACTGTCAACGGCTCTCTCGGAACTCGCTCTCTGCAAGAAGAAACCACGCCAAGCGTACCCACGCGGAGCAGTAGCCAATCACGAGGCGAAGTCTTAGGCGGCTCGAACTAGTTTTGCCCGCGCTTAACGAGCACGTGTTTTATAAAGGGTGGCCTAAAACGACGAAAACGCGACAGCTGTGCCAATATACAGGGTGTTCGAATTCGAAAATTGTTAGAATATATTATGAGATGTTAAAAATGCTGGCATCGGGTTTGAAATACAGACAGGCTGTACTGAAAGCTTAAGTGATGAACTCTAATACTGAAGGCTGCAAAATGGCTTAACACTCCCCTTACTTGAAAGAGAGTTCCCCGAAGTCTCTTACAAAACAACAGGACATTTTGTTACCGTGCTACGAGAACTTTACCGACCGAGAACACTCATACGATAGGCTGTACCCCCAAAGGAATTATGCACACTGGCCACCAGATAGGGTACATAAGGAGGGAAAAAAAAGAGGAAGAAGAAAGACTGGATACGCCAGTAGAAATACGAAAATTTTACCATAATTTCCGCTAGTTTGTTGCTTTGCTGGGGTTCTGTGGTTGAATAATTGTAGATACGTGGACGTTTTTTATTTGTTCCAATTACTTGTGCGTAGTTTGTGTTTGGTTGAACTTTGTGTTCGTTTATTTATGAGGCTGCTAGACGTTTATTATTGTATGCAGTAGGTGTTTGATTTTCTAAATGTCTTTGTTATTTTCGACCCTTTGGGCCCCGTTTTTTAACTTTTTCACGATCTGGTAAAATGCACTTACCGGCCTTGTATCACAAATATACTAACCTTTTTTTATAAAACAACTGCTAGGCACTTGACAATGTATTAATATGTGTATACTACTTAGTAGCAATAAAATCAAATACAACTACAGTAAGAACAGATAGGCATCTAATTACCTGAAAGTATTAGCTTCCGACCATAATTTTGTATACATCTATAGAATATTTATACCTATATCAGCAAAACTCAAATTGGAGATTAACAAAAGATATACAATAGACGTTATTCTTAGCATCTTCTGCGATGGATTTTTCATTCGCCATTACATATCCTTCTGATATCATTACCAGGCATTGAAGACTTGCTAGAACTACTTCCCTGTAGTTGTAAATAGTGCATATGAATACCCCTAATTGCCCCGTACACCGAGTAAAGATTTCCTAGGTATAAATACAAATTTCGGGGCGCTACAATAACCTCTAGACGACGTTTTAACGTCAAAGATACAGAACTTTATCCTAATGTTTCGTATAGGTGTTTGTAGCACATAAACTTACCACAGAGTGCAATATACGTTAACCTAAGATTTTTCTGCGATGGATTCGCCATTCCTAATTACAATTACATATTCTTCTGATATAAATACCAGACCTCGAAGGACTGTTATAACTGCTTCCCGGTAGTTGTAAATTGTGCAGATTAACAACCTTAATTGACCCATGTACCGAGTAACAATTTCCTAAGTATAAGTACAAATTTCGGGACGCTACAATAACTTCTCCTAGTAATTTACGATACAAGTGCGTAAAGCTAGTCTTTAGTCACTAGTGGGGCAGAGTTAAAACGCTAGTGAACGAGCGTTTTAAGCCCCGCGAGTGACTAAATATGCTTTACGCATGTGTATCGTACAATATTTTATCTACGATAGAATCTAGAAAACACGGTAAATTTAAAAAATATATTATTTCTACGAACTCTACCAAAAGTAGGCCACTTACCAATAGCTTGTCGAACTAAAAATGACGTATTATACATCAGCGTGCTAAAAGTGACATCAGCTGTGGCACACGTACTAAAAGTAAACAGCTGGTTTTACATTTATGTATTTTAAACTGGAAGTGAGGTTATGAAGTTATTCTAGTTACTTCTTTCCTTAGAGGTAAAGTGTTTTTTTAAATAATTAAAGCATCATGCAATGAATACAGTAAAATGTGTACTATTATAATTGCCTTTGATAAATAACTTTGACAACTACCGGCTGCAGAAACAGTCACCTGCGCCGTCACGACCATCTATTTACTATGACATAAATTATAACTGTCATAAATGCAAACCTTCGTTAAATCGACATTTATGGATTAATAACAGTAAATTTAAGGTCGTAGAAAAAATATTGTATTCGAACTCGTGCATAAACATTCACTTTTAGCACTTGTTTCATAAATAGCTATTAATTAAATGTAAATTACGATTGCTAGCAGCCGGGCGTAATTTTGCGTGGTTAAAAATGTTACAACACGTTGCTTCTGACGACATGAATTAATGAAAACATGGTATAAAACAGTCGTTTTAGAAACTTAAAACTGCCAACTAAAAATCAATTTTACACACTAGATAATAGTAAATTATGTTATTAGGAGTAAAAGTGGCAAGACCAGACGCGTTTGTCCGGCGGAGGCACATCAAGTCATTTTTACTCCGAATAGCATATGCTATTTAAATTCAAACGCCGGAACTAATATAAATAAATATATTTTTCAAAAATTACGCTTATCGAGAATTGATGTCTACGTCAGTTCGCGACGACGGTCGAGAATTCCACTGTCAAAAATATTCGAAAGCTAATCAAGTTTTGAATTACTTTTACTCCGCCGACGTAAAAGTAACCACTTTTATGCCTAGGCATAAAAGTAACGCATTTACCTTGTCTCTCAATTCACATAAGAGTCTTTTATGATGTTTGAAAATAAAATATATTTTAGTGTAAGTAGTTGTAGAAAACTTTATCAATTATAGTCCTACGTCTTACCAACAGTGTTGGGAACTGGGAGGGAAATTCCCTTTTAGAGAGATGTTTTGCCTTAAAAGGGATAAAGGGATATTTCTTTAAAAATGGCTATAAAACAGGGATTTTTAAAAGTTGGGGAAAATTATCAAAAATACTTTCCATTTCAAAATTATACTGAGATATAGATACTAAAACTGTAAGCACCTTCGCCAATCGGACATATAATGATCGTCAAATAGATTTATTACATTTTCCAGAAGTATTACATTTCTCTTCACGACTGTAGCATTGTAGTCATAACAAAAATACTACAAAACTTATTAGAAGCTTTGCAGCCAGAAAATAAAAAGCAAATAATCTTCTATGTGTCAATGTGGGAAGAAATATTAAATACTTACTTTATTTGCCGAAATTGCGTATTTTGCATCTTCTATTGCTTTAGAAGTGGATAGGCGCAGGGCCGTAACTTGGAAAACTTTTATTGTAGGCAAGCCAACATTTTTGCGCCCTTCAGTACACTAACGATACATGTGACAAAAAATACTAAAGTTCCTGTATGACTTCTATATTTATCTCCGGATATTCAAAAATATCTACAAAAGTTTTAATTCAAGTTTCAAACATAAACAAATAAATGTTAAAATAACAAAATACAATACAAATAAAATAAGATAAAACAAAATTATAAAACCCAATTCTAATTTTAAAAAATACCCATTATTATGTAGTCAGCAGAACATTTTACAAATCCCTATACATAAACTTGTGGTGTACCTGCGTTTCTGCGTGACCATTTCATCGGTACCGATCGGGCGCATTTTACCCAAAATCGGAACGCCACTGTGTCATTTATAACGCAACGATAAGCATATGCATTTATCAGTGAAAGCGAGTTCGAATCCCACTGGCTGCACTGTTTTTCTTAATTTACAAATTTATCTAATTCACATTGCCAAGTGTTTCAGTATTATTAGCAGCATTAGTGTATTTTTACCTATTTTGTGGATAATTTTGAAGACTTCAACTATAATTTAATCCAGCAACAGTTGTTTTTCTTGCAGCGCGCTTTCTCTATTAAAGACATTGAAAACATTTTCATTTGTGACTTTCTTATGCACAATTGAATTTCAAAAATGTAATAGTATATTACTGGACGAGTGGAGAAACTAATAAGATTTTCACTCATGCGTTTGTCGATTTTAGACAAACAAGTGACTGATTTAGTTTCTCATGAGTGCTGTATAGCGTTTGGTTCAATCCTGCCACTGAACTTTTGCTTATCAAAAAACAAATAATAACAATAACAAATAAAATGTGTTCGTGTTATACATTTGGTGGTACTGAAGTGTATTGTCAGTCTATGTCAAATTCGAGGTTGGTAGGTTACGGTTTGTTTGTTATTTGGCACAGACTGATGCAAATCTTAACCTGCACATCTCGAATTTTACATATTTTGATTGAACAATTTTTTTTAGCTCACTGCTTTCGTCTACGTTGTCATAGCAAACAACGTGAGTGTGCAAAACAAACGCTTTCTCGTTCTGTATCTAAGTAAGAAACAATACGTGTCAACAGCAGGTTTGAAGAAAAATTATTTTAATTAGAATAAGACCACTATTCTACTACGTGATGCGCTCAAAAACTAGTACAGACATGTCAATATGTTGAAATAATACAACATAAAAAAATAATACATATTATTATGTGTAGTAACATATGAACGTAGAATACGGTTCTGTACTCGCAGCCACACTGCCACATCTTCTTGTAGCTTTTTGTTGGCACCTGGTATGAGCCTTGCGTCAGACCAATTTCGATAATTATTTTTGTAATAAAAACTACTACAGTGTAGGGTCGCAGAAGTATTTAAATAGAACAGTTTTAGCGGGCAAGTGATTGTAGCGAAAAATTGGTCTGTGGTGTTCTGCTGATTGTTCCAACTGGCCACTGTACCAGCGATGAACCCAAAGCAGTGAATGTATACGTGATATGTGCAATCACTGAAACCGCTTCAATAGTTGTTTGAAATTTAAGTTAGTTTGACGCCACTGCAGTATTACATTCAATGTTAAAAATGCAGAAAAATATATAATTACGTATAGAATAAGGCCACCTATGCGGTGGGCTAAAAAGTTAATAATTCTAATGTTGCGATTGATATAGGTGGGAATTATAAAACAAACGTCCTTACAATCTGACAGACATATAATGTTCCCTTTGCAAATAGCACAAGGCAATGTAATGTATCGATCAAATTGGGCGCAATTCGCATTATTATAATTAACATTATTTAAGCTGAAATCGTTAGTATTACAAATTTGTTTGTAAAATTGCCCACTTGTTTGTTTTTTTTATTAGTACGAAAGAAATTCTTTTTTTAGTGCAATTTTGGCGCCCCTTGTCAATTGCGCCTGTAGGCGGGGGGCCTACTCGGCCTTTACCTAGTTACGGCCCTGGATAGGCGTAAGAACAATTTACAACGTATTTATGATAACTAGGAGCACTTGATTGATATTAATGTGCTTTGAATGGAGAAACTAATCCTTCCAATTTGACGAAGAAAAAAGACAAAACTTTTGGAATTAAATCAAGTTTAATTTTGGTTGGAATTAAAAAATGTAAACGATTTTACTGGCAACTATTTGTTTACTAACATATCAAAAATTGCTCTTTTTTATTCTATGTTTGTCACATTTAAATGAAGAAGCAGAGAGAACGTTATCTACAAATACTTTAAATTCAATTTGTGTGATTAGAGCTAAATTTACTGCAGCGAATATTAATTGTAGATATGAACTTTAAACCGAAGGAACATCATTTTTCTAAAATGAATGTATTCATAGAATCGTTTAGTATTTTAGTAGGTATTCGTATTGTATTCATATAATCACAGTTTAATTTTGTTATTATATTTTGTACCCATTTTATTAAATAATTATGTTTACCTATTAATCTTCAGTTTATTTTTTTTTAAGTAAAGTACTTTATATCAAAATAAAACCTTTATTTGAATTTAAACTTTAAAATAATAATCGCTTAATCAGTAATTATTTAAAAATTATTAATTAGTACTTAATTACTTATCCAAAAAAATAAGCTTAAATTATTTTTTTAAGGTAAAATTTATGAGCCTAGTTTATTCCACGTATGTCGCTTTAAAATTTTCATCAAGGTTTAATCATCGTTTATATCGAGCGCGAAAAGTAGGAGAGATTTTTTGTCAGATTTCGGGATACTTCGGGTTCGTTAGGTGGAAGAGCTGTGTTGTCGAGTTCCCAAGTCCCAACATTAGGTATTGGGTGCGTTCAGCCGGAGCAGCGCTTGTTCAGCGGTCACTTTTTGCTGAGTTGCAGCAGCTGCGAACGGTTGAACGACCTTGGTTAGCGAGCGCTATGTTTACACACAGAAACGTCAGTTATGTTGTGATTGCGTAGTGACGTATTTTTACCAGGACAAGGGCTGCAAAATTTCCATTTAAATGTGGAAGAAAATAATGAGAATGAGGATGGACCTCATGAAGAATTTTGAGTTTGAGCATTTAACTCTTGTCAAAATTAGGCTGAATTTTTTTAATTACTACTTTTTTCACATTTCAGTGGCTATTTGTTTCAGTAATTTCAAGGAACTACTGCTCTTGGGAAAATGGTCATTTTAATTTCTTAACATTAAACTGCAGCAGGGTCGTTTCAGAATCCATGCTTTTAAAAAATTTTCGCCTTTCTAGGTTATAATTAGAAGTAAACCCAAACACCGTCTTCTGCTGAGTGGTCAAGCGGAAATGAAGCGGAAATGGAGCAAAAATAAATTCGCTCCCAAAAATGGCGACTGCTGCCGAAGAGAAACCGAAGCGCTGTCGGTCAGCGAAGCGTTCAACGCAATCGCTACCTCAGCTCTATGCCGGCTGAACGCACCCATTGTTTTGTGGTTCCAACACTGCGCTTTCTTTTCGTGCGCGGCATGACCTCGGGTGCTCATACGCGGTGGTGATCCGAGCTATACCGAAAAGAACGCTAATTTAACGACACGACGGAAGATGGTAGAACAAATTAAAAATATTTTTATTTAACCTAACCTATAATCTTGCGAACGTAATATTATTGTTTATGTCCTATAAATAATACTGTTTATGTTAACATGGACAATCATTTTATTCTCAAGGTAATGATATATTTATCAACTAATGCTTTAGTTATCAGAGTAACAATAATAATAATGTGCGCATTTTGTAGACGCTGATGGAAAATTCATATAGGTACCAATTTGATAGAAGGCTCTTCATCATCAAGTTCCATGCTTTCTGATGCAGAGGATGAAGATGAAGTTCCAAGAAGAAAACGTACCAAGATAAGCAATTATATAGAAACTGTTGTTGTAAATTACAATGACAAAGGGTTCAAAATTCATTTTCGAATGTCCCGAGTAACAGCTTATAACTTAATAGGTATGAAAAATAAATAATACCTTCATATTAAAAACACATCAGTATTGTAAATAACTTGTTTAGGTTTACTTGGAAATTCTGACTTTTTACCTTCGCACACGGATGGAAGAGAGAAAGTTCCGCCTGAAAAAGCATTTCTTCTTTCATTGTGGTACTTATCCAATACAGAAACATTTCGACAGATATCTGATAGATTTAATATCACATACAGTTGTGCACACTACACATTAAGGAGAGTGCTAAAATTTCTAATTAGCATGAAATCACAAATTATTAGGTGGCCTACAGGAGAGAAGATACTTGAAATCAGTGAAGGATTTAAGAAGAAACAGGGAATCGAAAATGTGTTAGGAGCAATTGATGGAAGTCATATTGAAATCCAACTACCAAAAGATGATCCTCAATCTTATGTCAACCGAAAAGGTTATCCAAGTTTGCTCTTACAGGTTGTAGTTAATCACGAGAAAAAATTTATCGATGTTTTTTGCGGAGAACCAGGCTCTATACATGATGCACGGTTATTACGAAAATCTACATTGTATGAAAAGAACTCTCAAAACATAAATTTTATGGGTCAACATTTTTTAGTGGGAGATGCAGCCTACCCAAATCTTAAGTGGTTAGTTACCCCATTTCGTGATACTATAAGCTTTCTGCAACTAGAGTCATTGTTGAGAATTCATTGGGGTTATTAAAGGGAAGGTTGCGGAAACTAGATAATTTAGATCTGATGTTATGCGCCAAAATTATTTTAGCAGCATGTATTTTACATAATCTGTGTTTGAATGAAGATGATGTCATTGAGACACTCGCAGAAGATTTTAATTAGCCAGAAGCTGTTGCCAATAATAGCCATCTAAATGAAAACACTAGTAGACGACATGAAGTATTTTGTAAAATGTTTAATATTCAATAATATATACATTTTACTGTAACAGATCTATAATATTTTAATGTTGTATATAAGCCTGTAAATTAAATTAATAAACAATAAACTTATAACAAACTTTGTCTTTTTTAAAGGAAATTAAATACATTTTTTGGTTTACAAATACAAATTTCTATAAAAAACGTACAAAAATGAAAGGATTAATATTTAAGCTGAAGACTTGTTTGGCCTTATTGTAACATGTGAGCAAACGAAAATGAAATCAAGCTTGGCTTTGAAATATTTGTGTTGGTGGCACTACTAGTCTGTCAAATTCGATGTTCGCAGGTTAAGTTTTGCATTAGTCTGTGTCAAAACTGACGCAAAACCTACCTGCGAACATCGAATTTGACATAGACTTACAGTGCCACCAACACAAACATTTCAAAGCCAAGCTTGATTTCATTTTTCGTTTGCTCATATGTTACATCACAAATAACTTAATTTATATACTATAAATAATCAGTTCAGTCTTGCAATATTTTGTTTTGAAGTATCTTTTCCAGAAGTTGTACTTTCTGCTTTTCTATCTCCATTTTTTCTCGTTCTAAATCAATTAGCTGCTCATGACGTTTCTGGCGTTTGCTATATTCTTCTTTTTTTGCAGCAATATATTCTCTTTTCAACAGTTTTTCAGTTACTCTTTTTGGTTTTCCTGTACTGAAGGGAACTGTGCAGTTAATTTCGGTATCAGGTGTGCTTAAACTTGACGACATACTGCCAGTATCAATCCTATCATTGTCAGCAGGTGTGATACATAAGTCACTCGAATTTAAGGAATGAGTACATGCATTAGAGGGCTTGTCTCCTAGAATTTCATCCATGAGGTAAAAAAACTGGAACCTGGAAGGCCCTTGTCCTGTTCGCTGCTTAGTATCTTTAGCTTTGGAATAACTTTTAATTAGACTTTTCCATTTATTTTTGACCATTACTTCTGACACCTCATGCCCTATACTGATTAAATCATTTGCAACATTTGCATAAACATTCTTACGTTTCCTAATATGTTTCAAGTCATCTTTGTGAGAATTCATGGAGTTTATTAATGCCACAACTTGATCGTATGACCAAATATTTAGTATGATTATTTCCATCATCCTCGTCATCATCATAATTATTTTGGCAGTCCTCCACTTCAGGAGTTTCATCTGATTTTGAAGCAACAGGTTTCTGAGTAGATTCAGCGTGAAATAAGAGCTGCGCTGCAAATGTCTGATATAAAATAGAATTCATATTTTTAAATAATTATAAATAAACTAAAATATGAAATCAGATTATTCATAACAATTATAATATTACTGATATCATAATTATATATTACTTATGAAACTTCAACGTTTGTTTACAATCGTTATTACAACCTTACTCCATAATTACAACTAGCAAAAGTTAACTTACCTGTCTGTGCTCGTTCAAAGTCTGTTTCACTTAGAATTAGATTGTAAGTTTCTTGTTTTTCCGAAGAGACATCAAGAAGTGACAAAACTCGTGTATTTTCCATATTTACAAAATGTTTACAAGCCGGCTCAATAATTCTAACCTCAAAACAACTAAGTAGATCGTCGCGCCTCTGCAAAATACGTGGTGCTTGAGGGGAAAGGGGAAATTGCTGTCAGGCAGTCCTGGAGCTTGGCGCCCATTTGAAAAGAACAACCCTACGATTGTCTCCGATTGCTATCGAATAGCTCCTTTTGTTGAAAAGAAAGCACTTTCTGTGCAATCAAACGCTCCGTTCAAACGCGGTCGGCTAACACAAGGCATATTTGAGGTTAATGGTTAAAATATCAAAATTTAAGAAGTAGTAGCCCAAAATATTAACTGATATAAAATAATATAATTGTTCGATTGATTTTAACATTATTCTGAAGCTTTTGCAATGGAAGTTAATTTTCATAACAAGTGTCGCCCTTGTTTGTTGGAAAACGACGCAATGTTATCGCTGTTTGAAGTCTACGAGCACGACCTGACTTTGGCTATAATTCTGCAGAGTTGCATAGCTGCGGAGGTAGGTTTTGCGTATTGAATTACTTGGAAGTGTAACTTAATTTGCTTTACGTAGGTTAGTGAAATTGACGGGTTGCCTTCGCACTTGTGTGAGAGCTGCACTACGGTGCTTATCCAGTTCTACAATTTCACCGTGGTTTACGAGGAGTCGGACCAGAAGCTGAAGAAGCTGCTCAAGGATAGTAAGAAGCATATACCGGTTAACCAATCCGGCGAACTCGCAGAGAATTTGGAAAATCTAGTTGAAGCAGCTGAGCCTGAAGAGGTGGTAGAAACGAATGAGTTATTAAATGAAATGGTAGCGACAGAGGTTAGCCAGGAAGAAGTCATGACCAACTGTTCGGTTCCAGCTACTTTGGAATATGACGAGTATGAGACCAGTAGTAACAGCTGTAAAGAACAGGAAGGAATGGACGTGCCAAACTATAGTCTTGAAGAGGTGAAAACTATTCGGGAGTTTAAGAAGGAAGTACCAGAAGAAACGGAGGGGATGAACGGTGATCTTGATTATATATTGCCGGCCGATATGCTTATTAAAACTAAAGGGGTTAAAGATGAAAATGTGAAATATGAAGAAATTACCAAGTATGAATGTGGGGCCTGTGGGGAATCTCATTTGTATTCGACTGATTTCCAGAAGCACATGCGAGTTACGCATGGAATGTCCAACATAAATTGTGAAGAGTACGCTAGTCAAATCAAAATTAAAGTCCATAAAGTGGATGGAATAGCTTCAGCGTCCCCATCAGTACCCGAAGAGGATTTAGAGGTGTACAATTCTGGCGCTACCACACAAAAATGCAAGTACTGCACCAAAGAATTCTTCCCGATACAGTTGCAGCACCACATTAAATTACACGAAGGCAACAAGAAGTATTTATGCGAGGTGTGCGGAGCCCGTTTTATTAGAAAAACTTATCTCAGTGATCATATGGACGGTCACGGCACTGAAAAGAAGCACGAATGCAACTTCTGTGGCAAGGCTTTCCGGCTTCAGACGGTCCTACGGACACACAAACGTGTTCACACACATCCAAATCACTATGTTTGTGAGCAGTGTGGTCGTGCGTTCACCAAGAGCAGCACTTTGAAATTGCACAAGCTCTTAATTCACGTGAAGGAGCGAAATTTTTACTGTGTCATTTGTAACCTTGCCTTTCCTTTGAAATCAACGCTTAATAAGCATGTACTTCAGCATCAGAAGAGAGAGAGTGGTGAGAAAGGCTTCAATTGGTCAGTGTGAGATGCAGTACAGGGATAACTCCAGTTTGAAATGGCACGTCAATAGAAAACATTAGGGACTTATTCAGTAACTTGGGTGTTCGGACTGTCCGAAGAAGTACACCAGCAAAGCAAATTTAATGAAGCACAGGAGACGGAATCACAGCGCTTCTGCTGTTAAAATTGTATTGTGAATTGCAGTTATAACATTTGTGAATTGTTGCGTTTCAAGTATTGCAAATCGGCCAGAAACCTCATACTGTTTGATATCCACAAATTTGATGTTAGCAGTAAGACACTTTAAAACTCATCTTGAAGGAATTCAGTGAAGAGTAACTGAGGTTTGGCATACTTTTGAAATATGCTGTTGTAAGACTGACGAAAATAGTAAAATGTATACAGTGATCTATCATTGTTACAGTAGTATCGTAAATTCTGTCTTAACTGTATATATGTTTATAAAATGTGTTATTTCAATAGTTTTTACTAATTTCAATTTCTTAATTAACCAGGTATTATTGATCAAGTTGCAATTGGCTACCAAAACCACGATTGTGGAAGTAAAAGAATCGTCGAAGGCATGGTGCAAACCTCGTCGACCAGTATGCTGATTTTTTAATTTAGTTTGTCACTGTTATTATTGTAATCAGGTGTGTGGTGCAGCCCTGCAGCTTAAATGATTTATTGCACCCCCACTTACTTTGTGCACACTTTCTTCCCCCTGCATTTTAAGAAAGGTACAATGTTGTCAGTTACATCTTTGACTTTCAGGCTAAAATAAATGCAATTATCTTCTTGCTGATAGGCATAAGCTGTGCCTGGAGTTTTAATAAACCCTTGGCTGCAAATGCACCTTTTCTAAGATATTAAGTTTTAATGTGAGTCACTTTTAAAGTAAGCGAATATTATTTTTATGTACGGTTGTGCCAATGAGAATGCCGTGAGGCTGCCAGGGTCTATCAAGAAAGTTTTTCAAATCATAAAACGATTGCTGAATTGTACCTTATGTTTGTTCTTTTTTTAATTTCTTACATTAACATTTTAAAGCTTAATATTATAGAAAGGGTTTTTGATTATAGAATACTTCTGCAAAGTATGTCCTCTTATTTTAGAAACACGCAGGGTGTCCAGAAACTCTTCTGCTAAACTTTTGGGGGTTATAGTGGACGTAAACATTTAGTATATAAACTTTTTCTTTTAATAAATTCCTCCTCGCCAAGTTATACCCTTCTAAGGAATTACGTTTATGTCATTTTACTGAAAACTGGAAAAGGGTAATAACGTGAAATTTGGCAAATATCAATAACAAACTAATTTGTAAAATGCTTTTTAATTTTTATGTATGACTCTTGTTATGTAAATTTATCGTACTAACGCAATTAGACATGAATTCCTATTACAGCAAGGCATAAATGTAGCAACGCCAGCCCTGAGTTTTTCCCTGTTGTTTTAATGTAGAAGGTGACAGAGAATTACCAATCCTTCCTTTCCCTCAAGTACTTATCGAATGTCAAGTGACACAATGGCAAGTGGCATTTCTGACTATTTCTGCAGCCGGTAGTTGTCATAAATAATTATTAGTACATATTTTATTTTGGTTATTACATGATGTTTTAATTATTATTTAAACACTTCACTTCTAACGAAAAAAGTAACTTGAATAATGTTATAACCTCACTTCCAGTTTAAAACACGTACATTCAAAATCATTTATTTTACTTTCAGCATGCAGATGTATAATATGTCATTTTTAGTTCAACAAGCTATTGGTAAAAGTCCTGCTTTTAGTAGGGGTCATAGAAAAAAATTACCCAACAACCGAAATTAAGTTCATTGTGCCAACACAGTATCCTGTCTTGCTTGGTAGAACATGGATCAGGTACTTAAGAATTGATCTTCAAGAGTTGGATAGATCTACATTTATGGAACATATTGAGAAGATCTCTGTTGATCTAGTATCTGAAATTTTTTCTAGATACGATGAAATTTTTAAACTCTTTATTGGATGTATTCCATCTAAAAGCTGATTTTAAATCCACCAATGACAGGCTGCATCCGTGGAAGTTTTTCATTATTATGGGTGCGCAGTTTTGGAAACTGGGAGAGAAATTCCTTTTTTAGAGGGTTTTACCTTATAATAATAATAATATTTTATTTCCATTAGACATTACATGTATCGGAAACGTCAAAAGGTTAAACAAAAGAAACACTGTAAAAAGAAGTGGCAAGTAATAAAGATGTTAAACTAAGCTATGCTGGAGAAATTCTTCAACAAAATAAAAAGTAGTGTTTAACAACAAACTTTTTAGTCTCTTTTTAAAGAGATTGAATAATTTAATGTTTTTAATATTATCAGGAAGATGATTGTATAACTTAATTGGCAATACATATGAGCTATTTGCACTGAGAGCAAGAGCATGCTTAGGCAAAATCAGTAGATTACCATAGCATAAGTTATAATTACTGTTATCACTAAGTTTTGTTAAGTTTGACAAGTTGTTTTTAACATACACCACGTATTTGTAAATGATTAGAGAAGTAACAGTCAATATTCCTAAGGTACAGAACGTCTGTCGACATGACTCTCGCTGCTTCAGCTTCAAGATAATCCTAATAATACGTTTTTGTATTTTTAGGACATCCTTTATGTTTCTGGAATTTCTCCAGCAAACGATACCGTACGAAATTATGTTAAAAACATACTCAATATAATAGCATAACAATACTACCCTATCTACACAATTCCTAAGTTTCCAAAAAACAAAACACTGCATCGATAAAACCTTTAGAACTTTATTTATATGATTATTCCATGTCATGTTATAGTCTAACTGCAGCTCCAAGAAGCGTATAGTTTTGTTATTTTTTAAGCTTTTTGCCATTTGGTTTTATTAGGTGACTATGTGACAATTCTCTAGTTGAGAAGGAAATCACTTGTTTTCTCAAAATTTTGAATAAGGCAGTTCGGTCGCAGTAGTTTTGCATTTTGCTAACATAGGTAGTAGGTGAAGTAGTCAATTCCTGTAGGCTATCAGCTGACAGGATAATTGAAGTATCATCGGCAAACATGGTAACTAATCCCGTATCTAAAGATTAAACTAAATCATTTAAAAATATAATGAAGAGCAGGGGGCCAAGAACACTGCCTTGGGGTACCCCTGCTTTAACTTCAAGTAGTTTTGAATGGTGCTCTTTAGTTTTGTCGTTCTTTAATACAACTTTTTGAGTGCACTCTATTAAATACGAAGCTATCCATGTAAATGCCAAGCCAATGATACCATACGTATGTAGTTTTTCCAATAAAAGGGGGTGCGACACCATGTCAAATGCACGTCTAAGATCGAAATAAATGCCAACAAGTCTTTTATTTTCATCTACATTTTGAGTTATATAATTATTTGTCAATAACAATGCAAGTTCTGTTGATAGGTGAGGACGGAAACCGTATTGGCGCTCAGATAAGACTTTATTATCATTAACATGCTTAAGCATTCTGGTATGGAATGATTTTTCATAAACTTTGGAGAAGACAGATAAAAGCGAATTGCTCTATAGTTTTAAATTTTTGTGTTATCGTTTTTTTTATATATAGGTTTTACGAGGGCAGTGTTGAGGTAGAAAGGAAAAACACCTTCATTAAACAATTTGTTAATGAGCTCCGTAAGCAAGTGAACGACAAAATCATCACGAAGCACGGAATTCTGTCATTACCCGCTGACGTTTTACGACTAACAATTTTAACAATTCATCGACTTCTGGTATAGAAACTGGATCCAGTCTAAGTAAGGTATCACTCTGCTTTCGTTTTGTTATGATTAGCATATTTAGGTGGAGTTACAATCGTACTAGAGTTGACAAAGAAGTCATTAAAAGCATTAGCTACATCACTGAAATTTGCTAAAGGTGTACCTGGTTTATCATAAAACTTATAGGGTAATTAGATATTCTGTTTATTCAGTGCAACTTCACCTTTAATAACATTCCAAGTAGCCCTAGGTTTTTGCAATATAAATCAACTGGGGTATACCCTTTGTTTACGCCATATTTCCCACTTGCTAAAATTGTTTAATTTGCAAACCTTGGAAAAGCGCAGATGCCTTTCATCCCTAGTTTTTTTGCATCGTGTAATTCATTACGGGATTAATTGTTGCTCTGTAATTCTCATGCAACTAAACTTCCATGTACCAAGACCAATGTCACGCTACCGTATATATTTCTACCTTGAAAAACCAAGAACCAATATCTTGAGTCATTCACCTCTTTACCTTGCTTGTGATATAGGCAACAAACTCGTTGAAAGTATTGATACATTTAATAATAACACAAAACAATTTAAAATAGATTGCTCTCTTGCATTATGCGACACTGACATTCCAGGAATACTATATGTTACAACGTAAATTAAGAAATTTTTGTATTTTTATTTTTAAATTTTTTTGTGTAATGTTATGTATTATATTTCACCAAAATTCCAGTCTTCCTATGGACATTTAGTTTTTAATTTTTAATTAGAATTATTAATTCATTATCTTTCTATATTATGTTTATTACATACTGTAGTAGTATTTTATTTAAAATTTGTGTTTACCTTTGCTCATTCTGATTTCGGTTGTACTACAGTTCTTTATTATTTATTTGTATTATAGGGCACCACTAGTATTGTATATGTAAATAGGTTTGTACACTGTTACCTAATTTTAGTGCTCACGGCATTGTTGGTGACAGTATAAATAAATTACTTAAATAAATTTATTGTCAGAATTTGCGATAATTTTACTATTAAAGGATTTTTTAGGTTTATAATTGTATATTTGTATTTTTTAAGTATAAATTTGTACAACGTTAATAGCTGGACATTACTGTTAGATTGCATTCCTTATAAAGGTGGCGAAGAAACGCCCTCTTGAATTAAATCTGTTGTGATTCAAAGCTTTCTGGATCTAAGTTGGATTTTTGCGAAACAGCTCTTTGGAGAGGAAAAGCCTTGTCCACCAAATGTTTGAATATTTCAATAAATTTGGTAAATTTGACATTAGCATCCCTAGCAGAATACATCTCGGCCCACTGTTTATTAGCAAGCAGATATTTAAAAGTTGCTACATTGAATTTTGGTTCTATGAGAACACTTACCGAACGTTCTCACTGGGTACTTACGCACCAGCACCGGATTTTGCATATAGCAGACAAATATTGTAACTTAGTTTTTAAAGAGGATAATGCTAACCATTCAAGAACACATACGTTACTCTTAAGTCCTATTTTGTATATATTCAGTGAATATAATCTAAACTTTAAAATCAACACTTCTTTAATTTATACAACAATACCAACAGATATTGTGGTGTAAAAAGCTACACTGCATCAACAATCCAACCTTCAAACCTCTTTTTTGTGTTCATACAATTTAGGTGTTTAAATTGTCATTTTAAAGCTGTAGGCTCCATTTGTTAGCTTTTAAATAAAGCATCTTAAAAGAGGCTAACATATCTTTTTTCTTTTTTAACTTGCATGTAATATAATAAACGGTAGAATTCAGCGACAGGAAATAATATATCAGAAGAAATCTCATTAGAACGGGCTTCAAAAATCTAGGGTGTTCTGTTTAAAAACCCGAAATTATTAAATTTGCAAATTTTGAGCACTATGTATAGCATCAATGCTCAGAGGTATTATCTCTCATTCGTAAGGCAATTCACAAAAAAATTTTTTTTGGTATTTTTGAAAATAATCGTTATTACCTCCAAAACCATTAATTTTCGACCCATACAACTTTATAGTATACCTAACTATAAGGCATTCCATTTAAAAAAAGAGTAAGTTTGATACGCCACACTTTTGTGAGCCACCTTGTATAATAAAAACGTTTTACTAATGTGCGTCATTTTAGTACCTACAACTTTTATGTAATTCTTATAACAAGAGATCAATAAAAAAACCAATTAGGGTAGGCTGTGATATGTGTTATACGTTTGGCAGTACTGAAGTGTATTGTCAGTAGATGCCAAATTCGAGATTTGCAGATTAAGTTTTACGTTAGTCTGTGTCAAATAACAAACAAAACATTACCTACTAATATCGAATTTGACATATACTGACAATACACTTCAGTACTGCCAAACGTATAACACATATCACAGCCTACCCTAATTAGTTTTTTTATTGATCTCTTGTTACTTTTAGAACAATCTTTCTTCCACCTCCGCATCGTTGTCGGACCCTGTATTAACAGGATGTAAGGGAAATGTTTGACCATTTTAGTGACGGATTTTAAGTTACAAATTGACAAAAAAGGTTCATATAATATATATAATAGCATTACGGGCCATATAGGCCCAGAGCTTGTTTTGCTATATCCCTCCATTTCTTTCTGTCTCTCGCTTCTTTGGTCCAGTTTGTAATTCCTAACTGTCTCACGTCTTCTTGTACCGCGTCCAACCATCTTTTTCTTGGCCTTCCTCTCTTCCTTGTACCTATCAGTCCTGCCCTTAGCATGAATTTAGTAGTTCTCTCCTTTGGGAGTCGCTGTACATGACCTAACCAGCGTATTCTGTGTGCCCTTATTATTTGGGTTATATTCGGCTCATTGTATGCAGCACTTATTTCTTCATCCGTTCTTCTTCTCCATCCTCCAGTTTCGGTCTTTATCCCTCCATATATCCTTCGTAGCATTTTTCTCTCCCAAAGTTCTAGATCTTCCACTTCTGTTTTATCGTCCATGTTTCACATGCATATGTTACAGCTGGTCGTATCACAGTTTTGTATATTCTTAGCTTAGTTTTTCTTGCTATGCTTTTTGAGCTAATTAGTGATGACAAGAACCCGGCACACTTATTACCTCTTGCCATTCTTGCCTTGGTTTCCATTTTATTGTCGCAGTTATATGTAATTTATACTCCTAGGTATACAAAAGTTTGCACTTTCTCAAAGTTCATTTCTTGCTGTGAGCCTAGCTTTACTATGAGGTTACTATTCTCTGCAGCTTCTTGATTTTTTGTTCCCATTTTCATATATTTGGTCTTCTTTTCATTAATTATCAGTCCCATTTGTTTTGCATTGTATGCCAAATTCCTTATAACTCTTTGTAAATCTTTCTTACTTTTACAAATTATCGCGGTATGCTATGCACTGGTGGTTTTCGCTATAAATGTTTCCATTCCCTTTTATTCCGCTGTCCCTGATAATTTTTTCGAGAGCCACATTAAATAGCATTGATGATAGTCGGTCTCCTTGCCGTAATCGTCTGCTTACTTTGAATGCACTTGATTTAATGTTTTTGTACTTTATAAGGTTTTCTGTGCTCTGCAGGGTTATCTGTGTCATCTTTATTAATTTTTCTGGTATCTTTAATTCTTTCATTGCATCGTACAATTTTTCCCTTATTATGGTATCATAGGCTTGCTTGAAATCCACAAATAACATATGTAGCTTTATTCCATATTCAAAGTGGTTCAGTTGGATCTATTTTAAAACAAAAATTTGATCTGTGACTGTTTGATTGGCCCTAAAACCACATTGGTAATATCCTACTATGTTTTCTGTATAGCTACCGAGTTTGACCCTTAACTGGTAACGTGCCGTCTGTGAGACCGCAAGCAAATTTTAATTTCAAGGTTTCAGCAAAAGAGTATCGCTTTTCGGCGAATGATCTCACCTAATCTTTCTCCTCTTGGTGCCCCACCTATCGCACAATTATTGGTAAATTTGGGTAACTTACGCTGGAGATGTGTTTTATTTTTAGTTCAGTGCAGTCTGTGAGACGGAACGTTACGGTTTACGTGAGAATTTTTTGCCACTCTTAGGCATGGCAGGCCCTGTGAATTACAATATTTCTTTAATTTTTTTTTTACAAATGCATTGTTTTACTTATTATTAATCAGAAAATAAATAAAATTACTTTTGATCAAAAGTTTAAATTCTTTTTATCTTGGTCTGGTAAAAAGTACATTGCCAATTTGTGTTCAAGTTGAAAATTATCTTATAATTTTTTCTTTACATTAAGTTTTCGGATATTATGACTAAAAAATGTATGCTTAACAAACCTCTATATATATATATTTAAAAAAATAATTAAAACAATTTAATTTTTTTGCTTCAAAGGTGTGCCATTCTCACAGACTGCACGTACCAGTTGTGCTCGAAACTTACACGTTACTAGTTAAGGGTTAATGACCATCGCAAGTACTTTATACATTGTATTTAATAGGTTCATATAAACATGTTTAATTCTAAACCTTTGCGGAGATATTCGAAGGGCTTGAAATTGGATTATTGTTGTTTGATTAAATTGGGAAAGAATATCCAAATGAATTTCTACCAGTAGTCTTATTTGTGATTTTTTGTGTGTATGGTTTAAGGGGTTGAAATTAGTAATCCATTATGTATTTTTTGCACTACTAGTCTCAGAATCCACTGTTATTGGCCTATCTTTAGGTCGTGAAGTTGATTTTCTCCACCACTGGAAAGAAAGTAAAATAAACAATTTTCACCGTGGTAACTAATAAATTGCTCAGTTACCAAATATGACTATTTTAATTTTGACGTTTTAGAGAGCTGTATTGTCAGGTTGACAGTTAAAATATTTTCGAAATTTGTTGGGAATTTAGACATTAAGCCGTTTGGTAGTACAAAAAATAGTAAATACAGCACGGTAGCGAATCGTCTTATAACCTTCGCGCTTTAGATACTTCTATATGCGCTCAGGTTATAATACTGCGCTTCGCTACCTTGATGTATAATATACTATTATTTTTTTATCAAATAGTATTAGTTTTAAGAAAAACTAAAGAGCTAAACATTTTTTAAGTAAAACAGGCTTCCCAATAATACATTTCTTATCCAAATTCTTGTCGGTTCAAAAGCTCCAATAAAAACATTTATGGGGGTTGCTATATTTAGTCTCTTAAAACCATACGTAAACAGGTAAAAGGTAAAACCATTTCATAAATATAAGCCTTCTGTTGGAAAAAGAGATTTGTCAATTTTCATTCGTAGATCCTTTCCCAATTTACAGTAAAATGACTAAAACATAATTTTAATTTCACCTCCAATTTCTCCGTAAGGGTTGGGAACTGAACCTTTGCTTATATGAACTTTTTTGGTCAATTTGTTACTTTCGGTCGAAAATTGGCTGGACCTGATAAAAGATACCTACTTGTATAGACGTTTGCTTTAAAAATAACGTAATCTGTTGTTGCAGTCCGCACGTAGTTGCTGAGCAAGACTTATGTTGACTCAGTTGACCGTGAAGTATTTTGTTTTCTTCATACCTTCTAACTGAACGGCTAATAAAACAGTTTTGTGTAGTGTTTCCGACAAGTGCAGAAGTGCCTAGTTTTACTGAATTAGTTTGTCACCATTCTTATTTGCTACAAGAAGAAATGTAAGTGCAATTGTTTTTTTACTTAATAACACTCGTAGTTTATAATGTTCCCAGTAAACACGTTATATTGATGTTATAGGCTACAACATGAAAGTAACAATGTTAACTAACATTTGTTATGTTTGTGATACGCAACTGTAACATAACAACTATCTAATTAAAGTTATATAATGTTTGTTACATTGCTGTTATATGACTTGTTTTATTACAAAAATATAACATTGCTATATAACATGGTTACATATTTTCCACGTAACAGGTTTCTAATTTATGAGATTATGTAGATATAATACTATTATACTACTGCTATACCGGGTGACAATGAGACTAGGGCCATGCTTATATCTTCTTTATTTATGGATCGATTTGGATAAAATTTTATACCAAGATATTAGACATAATTTCTGATTGGCTGATAGATATAGTCAAAATGGCTGACTTCCTGTTTTACCGGAAATAATACCAACTTTGATTTTTTAAATGGAACACCCTGTATATTTTATGTTTTTCTAATTCTATGAGTCAAATTACATATAATAGTCTTGTCAAATGTCAATTTTTGTAAACAAAAAAAATATTTTTTCAATTTTGATTTTTTACCATAGAAGGCCTTGACTTGGATTTTTTTTTCTAATTGACTCTAGCAACTCTTAATAATAGCTATTTTATCAATAAGGTCAATAACAAACCTTTAATAAAAGAATATAATTTGCTAAACTCGTTTTTTAAGAAAAAGTCACTTTTTTTAAATGGCACCTACTAAGGGCCATTTTGCCATTAGATAGAAAATGTCATTACCAATCTAACGATATGCATCATGCACTACTTTATTTTTATCTGAAACTGAAAATTAATAAAAAAATATTTTTTTTCTTTAAAAAATTGAAATTTGGCAGGACTATTATATGTAATTTGACTCGCAGATGCAGAAAAATATAAAATATACAGGGTGTTCTATTTAAAAAAACAAAGTTAGTATCATTTCCGGTAAAACCGGAAGTCAACCATTTTGACTATATCTATCAGCCAATCAGAAATTATGTCTAGTATCTTGGTATAAAATTTTATCTAAATCGATTCATAAATAAAAAAGATATAAGCATGGCCCTAGTCTCATTGTCACCCGGTATAATAACGTTGATTAATATCATCTCTCACGTTATTATAGAACTTTGCTGCATTGTTTCCTTTACTAAATACCTACTGTAATCGTTCAACATGAAATAAATTTATTTTGTTCGTGACATTTAGAACAAAATTCACCCAAGATTTTTGTAGTACGTTATTTTGAATTTCTCCCCATGGGGAAAATTAAAGTACAAAATTATGTAATATAATAGCGTATAACGTTTTTGAAGGATAAATTCTACAGTGTGCAACAGTCCGAACATGTTTTGCATATTATTTCTTTTTGAACAGCATTTTGCAGGACACGAAATTTATCTAAAACTTACTTTGCTACAAAAAAATTAGTTATTTATCGCTAATAAAATATGGCTAAGCTTTTGGAAATAAAAATTAGTTATTTTTGTAGTAAGTGCAGGAAATCAGTGTTTTTTGCAGCGCATGACAATGTCACTTTTAGCCGAGACCGTCGAGGCAAAATGTCATTCGAATGCCCCATCATTGAATTCACCCATGAAATACAAATATTTTTTCTGCAGCTGCCAAAAAAGTAGCAATATTATTACTATTGATTTATTAAATATCAAAATTGTTATTATTGTATTAGTGTAAATTCTGGAAAACAATCAAAATAAATATTTTCACATGTGAAAAAAATTTTAGCTTTTTTGGCATTATAAAAAAGAACAACCTCACATATCAATAGCGATGCATGAATGTCATCTCTTTTTGACGGTTATAGAAAAGAACTATTTCCAAAAATTATATTGGTAGTGAAGTGTCGGTATATCGTTAAAAAAATATTTTTGTAACATAAAACATGTATCATTGCCCTCACAGAAAACTATGTCACAGTAAAAATATCAAGATATG
>CALNHX010008304.1:0-62276 GCA_940337035.1 Agriotes lineatus | reverse complement strand
TAGGAACGAACACTTTCCACATAGAAAGAATGGAAAAGCCTTCGTCCCGATTGAAATTGTTAGGGTGTTTGTAAATCTCAATGGCTTCGCGAATCTTCTGCTAAAGAAGAATGGAGATTTGTAGATGATGGAAGTTTCATCCACCAAGTCACCGATCGCGTTGGAAAGTTTCTTCGAAAACAAAACCTTAAAACAGTATTCAAATCCCCAAGAAAAATCTCACAGGTTCTTCCTTCACTTAATGATAAATTAAACACTATATCCTCTGAAGGTGTTTATAAAGTCCCTTGCTCTTGTAATGCTCTATACATTAGTGAAACCGGTCGTTCAATTAAAACTCGCATCTCTGAGCACCAGCACTGTCTCAAGTAGGGTCTCGTTTCATCATCAGCCATCGTCGAACACCACCAGCGTGATACTGGCCATAAGATCCTTTTTCATAAAACTTCCATCATCTGCAAATCCTCATTATTCTTTAGCAGAAAAATTCGTGTCAAAATGACAACATTTTGAACAGTTCCTGGCGTCGAAAGTGACTTTTGTAGCACTCTTAATGTTAGCGCCCGAATTACGTCTTTTTTGCACGTTGCCATTGGTGGCGTGTTTTAATACTATATTAAAACACGCTCTGCCGTAAATTTGAATGTCAACATAACCTAAAATGTCTAACACAATGTGACGAAGAAAGTGTCACCGAAGTTTTTATATTTCTGTTGCGATCGTAGAAAAAATAGTCAAAAGCACTCCGCTTTGCGTCGTGCTCTTAAACTCGTCGCACGTGCTTTAAAGGCGTACTTATACACTAGTATCATAATATACTATTATGCCTCTAAAATGAATAGTAAGCTACCACCAACAGTAAAAATAGAGTACCTAAAGATTATTTAAACGACATATCATTTAAATAGCTCCAACTTCTTAAACGATTTACGAAACATTTGAAAACTCGTTAAATGAATTTTAATCGCGCTGAAATGCAGTCTACAATAAATTCTATTAAAAATGGTCTAGAAGACTTTCAATTTATTGGACCTTGCAAGAACGCAAGATCGTGTTTTACTTTAGTTGAAATATTGTATCTCACTTAATGGCCATTATCTTGTTAACGATATTGTTTAAATTACTGTTAGTTTTATCTCGACTTTTATAGATATTAACGATACAAGTTTGGTTATGAACATCTTAAAGAAACACGTGTCGTTAACTGCCATAAGCAATCGTGTATTGTTCAATATTTTATCTTCATCAATAAATTGTGGTTCAGTGAATTTTTTATATAAAAAGAGTGGGGTAATATCCATCCATTACAGCACTGTGTGCCGTAATTTCTATTACCGCACTAATGCAGCTCTAATGATACTAAAATTAATTTGGTTAAAAGTCTATAACAACGCGGATGGAGATAAATCACGCTAAAATTGTTTAACTGTTACCTTAACGAGTTATTGCTTGTTGCTACTGACTGTAACTTAATTTAAACGCCAATGCTATTATTTGAATAACTCCAATCTCGTTAAACTCTTGTAATCTAGTCAAATCGATCTTCAGTTTTATTTAATGATTTTTAAATCTTCTTCGAAGGATTTGCAGTGGCATTCAGAAGATTATAAAAGTATTGTTAAAAAAATTTCTAATCTCGATGGCATGCAGTTGCTAAGATTAATTTTAATCTAATTAAAAGATATTAAATATTGTTTAAAGGATTTAAATAGTATACGATATTTAATTCTCTTTAAAAGGATTGAGAAGACTTTAAATTTCTTAAAAAGGGTTTTACCTTCCAAGAATGAGTTTTACTGAAGTTTAAATATGATATCTCTTTTATACGACTATTACCTTGTTAAAATGATCTTGTTTAAATTGCGTTTAGTTCTTTTAATATCATTACAATTGATTTCACCATCGTTTAAAGAATTGTTACCTAGTTAAAATAAGTTTAAACAAACATTAAAATGCAATCGCTATGGGAAATTATGCATCGTTATCAAGGTAGTGATATTTGAGACGAATGTGATGTACATATTAGTAGTTTAAAATGGTCTCATTTACCATGCAGGCCGACAAAGGAATCCGCGGAACCTCCTAGATCTTTTGGCAGGCAGTCTTGAGGAACGAACTTGTAAAGGGAGTCCTTTGAGTCAGTGTGCAGATATAGCTATAAGGAACATTTATAATAAATGAGAATAACGTCATCGTTGAGCAGTACGTACCATCTCCATCAGTTCTTTCTTCATGAAGGCTTCATCAGGGCCATTACTTTGTCCATGAATGACACTACGTTGATGAAGTGGAGACCCTTCAACCTTACAGGCATTGCTTCCTTAAAAGATAAAGGTATAATTCGTATTGCATATTTCAAGATGTGATACGATAGAAATGTGTTTACATATTTAAGGAGGAAACCATTTCGACCAGTATGGATAAAAATAGACCAATTTAGTAATTTTTTAACAATTTTACCTCAAGATCCGTCTTCAATAGAATGCTCCTCTCAGTTTTCTGACTGGACCTCCTTGATTTATTTTATTTGGGAAAAGTTTTCTTAGCACACGGTCGATACATTTGTTTACTTCAATATTACATTTGGTCTGTTTACTTAAAAGCTATTTAATAAATATTTATGAGCAAATTGTAGAGGATTAGGAAACGGGTGTTTCCGGAAAATGCTCATTTATTGGCATTTTGCTCCCAGAAAAGCAATGGTTGCCACTTCAAATTGCTACAGAACTAAAGCAGTTTTATTATTTGTCCAAGTACGTATTATAGAGCTTTAGCATTAAATCGATCAAATACAGTATACCTGTATATGTTTACCTAATTTTGAAAATCATTCACTTATGTTCTTAGGATGTTATTTAAGAATAAATTGTGCTTAAATTTGATAAAATAAAAAGAGAAAATAATATAAATAATCTGCCATGTGTTGCCAAATACAGTAAATCCCATTCATGTTATGGAACTAGCGCAATGGCCATGTAACTGGCGATTTCATGGTCGGTTCATTTTATAGTCCTCAATGTCAAGTTAAAAATAAGCTTCCATAAATCGCTGTATTTCGTCCAAACAGTATGAGTAGTATTTTTTAGAGGCGATCACTAATTAGTTTTTGAACGTAGTTAAATCATAAAATTGAAATAGCCGATGAAATGCTTCATATAAATTATCATCCTTAAGGGCAAAGCAAGTCTCCGGTGGATTTATTATATAACTAATCCGCTAATTCTCGACCCTCCATTACTAACAAATACTTGATTGTTTATACAACATGCTATTGTCAACTAAATGTATAATTTGGTTTCAACCTATCTTAGATCTCGTTTATATGACGTTTATCGTCTTTAAAACGCTGTTTTTGAATTCAACAAAAGAAATCTCACTAAAACACGTTTAATCTAGTTAGAACAGCCATAAACTTTACTTACATGCCTTTTATCAAAAACATCCCCTAGTCCCGCTAACACACATCTTGTCAAATTACTTTCACATAAATTAAATCCATTTCATAATGGTTTAAGAGTTTAAATGTCATCTAAACGACATTTATGTGATTATGAAAAACGACTTTTAGTCATTAGACGTAACACAATGTTAAATCCATATAAAAAGGTTTTTAGATTTCATTAAAATAACCTGTAATGTGGTTAAAACTAATTTAACTTCGATTGTACACACCTGAAATTTCGTTTATACGTACGACGTCTTAACTCTTTCAACACTATTTTCAGATTCAGAACGAGATCTCGCAAAAACAACCTTAATCTTGCTAAAACGAGTTTTAATCTAGCTAAAATGAGTTTTAATCTCGTTAACACACCCATAAACTTTATCTACACGAATCTGAAACTGGTTAGAAAGATCCTTCATCTCGTTAACATGACTTTTAGTCTCGTTAAATCAAATTTAATACCGATTTCAATGTTACCAAAGGACTTTTTATAATTAATAGTAAACAGTATATAATAATATAGTTATTTAGACGTTAACCCTTAGTTCGAATTATGGAGTTAACCTTTCGATCTCGTCAAAATTAATTTTAATGTGATTTTAGTTTATTTTCCATTTACCTGAAACTGCTTTTATAAGACTTTGGCCGTTTTTACAACTCTGTATGCATTAAATACAAGAGATCTTCCTGAAACGAGATTTAATCTCATTAAAAAAGGTTTTAAGGTCTTTAAAATGGCCATACACTCGATTTATAGGACGTTTAATCTGGAAAAAGAGGTTTTTTAATATCGTTAACATTACTTCGAAGGTCGGATGCAACAGACCTTACGTCTCATTAATGTGACTTAATGTTTTTAACTAAAACCAGGCAACCTCACTAAAACGAGCTTTAATCTCTTTAAAACGGGTTTTTACCTTTTTAAAACGAGTTTCAATCTCATTTAAACACAGCTAAATCGCATATATACGACCAGACTGGATTCCTAAACTTATACCCTATTTAAGGGCATAATGTGCCACTTTTCGGTCAGCTTTGTATGTCAGTTTAATAAGCAACGGCATAGTAGGTTACCAAAACTTATAAGAATTATAAATCTCGTTTTAGTTGTAAATACTCCGGTCTGCACATATAATTTTGTATGAATCTCGTGCATAAATAGCGTTTGTAACCCTTGTCGTGTTAGTGCCATAAACGCTCTTGGTACATGTGTACCTGTTGTAAGACATTGCATCTGGTTAAAAAGTCGACTACTTAATCTTCACTTGACATACATTAAAGCAGCTTTAATGGTCATTTAATAATTTAAATGTTACCAAGACCACTTTTATGTTATTAAAAGCAAACGATTTTTAGTAATTTAGGAGTTAACACAGCATTAAATCGAGTTAAATAGACCTATTGCTCTCTTAAAATTAACTTTCTATGTCGTTATAATTACCTTAGCTTTTAAATACAACGTACCTTAAGTCTAATTAATACGACTTAATGTCAGTAACATTATTTTCAGATATAATAAATTAGATCTCTGGAAAACGAGCTTTAATGTCCCCAAAACGAGTTTTAATCTTTTCTAAACAAGCTTTACTCTCGCTTAAATGCTAATATACTCTATTTGTGTATGACTATACGGCCCGCTTAGTGTTTTGTGTTTTATTTTGCAGTGGCGTAGTAGGTTACCAAAACTTACAAAAATTATAAATCACAAGATTTTGTATAAACCTCGTGCACAGCTAGCTGTTATGGGCCTTGGCGTGTTAGTGTCTGCGGCTACGCCTCTCATTTTACGCAACAGGTCATAGACACCTACTTATGCCCTTGGTACATAAATAATTGTAATACGACATTGAATCTGGTTAATAATATAACCATTTAACCTCGTTAAATTGCTTTGACATACGTTAAATCCACTCTAATGACCATTGAGCAATATAAATGTCACCAAAACCACTTTTATGTCATCAATAACACACGATTTTTAGTCAACATTTCGTTAATAAATCTATTTAAAAAGGCCTCTGATATCGTTAAATCTTTTTATTGTCGTTGACATTACTTTAGCGTTGGTTGTACAGACCTGATGTTTCTTTTATACAAATATTAACGGCTTTAACACTATTTTCAGAATAATTAAAAGGTATCTTCTTTAAACACCCATAAAATTAATTTATGCGATTGTAAATGTTGTTAGGTGTAAAAAATGTAGGTAGCTTTAGAATTTATTTTGTTAGTCGTATAAACGTTTCTTAATTTGAAGCGTCGTAATCGTGTAAACATAGCTTATTTGTCCGCTCTCATATGCCCCTATATCTGTTATCTGTAATACCGGTAAGCTTCGCTAAGTTGTTTTTAAGATTTTAAAGGTTATCCCGTCGTGCAGGCATCTGTTTTTGATTCGCCTTTTCGAGATACGAAACGACTTGTTGCGGCTTGAATAGCGTTCTTTTTATTACCTAGCCTCTAATTAGCAAAAAGCGTCTAATTGTGGTTACCCAGAAAAGCCTGTTATACAGTGAGTGGTTACTTCATTTTTGGTTTTAGTAGCTTTTTACAATTAGCTGATTGCGTACTGTGTTTCTCGTTTTTCCTCGGGGGTTATAAGGTACCGATTTTGCATCTGATTTGGGACGCTTGCAGCCCCTTCGTCCTGTGGGTCCAATTTGGCTTCGATTTCGACCTGGTGATTTCTACAAGCACCCTCAACCTGCTGTAGGATAGCTGCAACAGCCCGTTTTAAGGCTATTTAGTCAACCACTGTAGAAGCTTGGTCTGTCAGATAAGTCAATTATGGCCTAGTGTACCACGTGACTGTAGCCTCATCAGAGCTGTGGAATTAAGTTCTCGGCCTATCCGAGTATATTTGTTGTATGTAAAGACTTGATGACGCTCATGGTATTTGGTAATAACTTCTTGTAAAGAACTGCATACCGTCTTCACTGAATATAGCTGGCGGGTGTGCACGTATACTCTTGGTTAACTTGGTTAACCTGACTTTTACTCTCTTTAATTTACTTTCTTATTCGTTCAAGCTACTTTTAATAACAATTTAATAATTTAAATGTCATCAAAACAACTTTTATGTAGTTAACAGCACTCGATTTTTATTGATTTAGACGTCAGCACTACGTTAAATCGAGTTAAAAGGATTGTTGATATCGTGAAAATAACTGTCGTTGTCAGTAGATTAACTTTGTTGTGCAGACCTGAAGTTTTGTTCGGATAACTGTTAATGGCTGAAACACTATTTTCCGATTGAATAAAAGGCATCTCTTTAAACGCTCATAAATTTTATTTATGCGACTGTAATTCTATTTAAAATATGCCTTAACTTAGTTGACATGACTTTTACTCTCGTTAAATTACTTGCGTATACGTTGAAGCTACTTTTAATAACGATTTAATCATTTAAATGTCAACAAAACACGTTTTAAGTCGTTAATAACAAACTATTTTTAGTCGTTTATACATTATGTTAAATTAAACCATACAAACAGACATTTCGATCTCCTTAAAATAATGGGTCTTGCAATTGCTTTATAATTACTTTAGCGTTGGTTACAAGAGAACTGAAATCCCGTTCATACGACTATCAACTTTTTTTAACACTATCTTCAGATTCAATAAAGAAGATCTCGTTAAAGCTCCTAAAGATGACTTATACGACTGTAGTTATTCAAATTATTATTTAGTTTCGTTAACATATCATTTAATCTCGTTAAATTACTTTCAGGTACGTTGCATCACATAAATGACGATCTAGCCATTCAAATGTCAACATAACTCATTATTAATAGCAAACGGTGTTTAGTCATTAGGGAATTTTTGCATAAAGTTCCGCTAAAACTAAGGCCCGGTAAAGCTTTTGTTACCTAGCGACGTCAACGATACAACCAATCCAGATAACATTTTCTTATTTTAGCGTAACGTTATTTTAACGAGACGTTGCGTAAAAACTCCGTATTTAGCTGCCAATACTACTAGTTAGAAAAATACCTACTGTTATTTAGCCCCATTTTGAGTAAATTATGGGCTTAAATGTTGACGTTTCCATTTGTTTAAAATCATTTTTAATCTCATTAAGGTGACTTTTAATTCCGTTAAATTACTGTCCCATACATTAAATACGCTTTAATAACGATTGAGAAATTTAAATGCCACCAAACCAACTTTTACGAGGAGCGTTCAAATATGAATTACAATTTGAATTGCGCGCCAAAAGACAAAGACATGCAAAGAAGTTGTATACATTAATTAATGCTCTGGAATAAGTCCTAACTTCATTCAGTCGTTAAGTCGTCACAATTTATTTTCGTTCAATTGGCAAGCATGAGTGAAGTGAGAGTGCATTCAAGCGTCGAGTTATTAGTAAATTTCTTATCAACGAAGATATCAAACCATAAGAAATTTGTGTAAGAGTTAAAAGACAGTTTGATGCGCAATCACTATCAGACATAAGCGTTTATAAAAAGACTAAAGCGTTTAAAGATGGCTGCAAAGGTGCCGAGAATGAACCGCATTCTCGCCGTCCAAAAACATTGACAACAGAAGAGAATGCTGACAGAGTAAAATGCACTTATTTGAAACGATTGTCGATTTACAGTGAAGGATATTCTTTCTGTATTAAATATCAGTAAGGGTAACTTGAAAAAAGAAACACGAGTTCTCTGTCTGCGTCTTACAGGATAATGCTCGACCCTATTTCACCATTCACACGCTGACTACGATTCAAAAATTGAATTGGACCATGCTCTCCCATTTACCATACATTTCGGGCCTTGCTGTATCAGTTTCTTATTTGTTTGGACCCTTAAAAGAGTTTTTAAGAGAAAAATAGCTCGTTGTAGTGAAGAAGTCATCGAAATTGTTCCGGAATGGGTGTGACAGCAGGCCAAAAGAATTTTTTTCTCGTGGAATACAGAAACTTCGTTAAAGATGGCACCAGTTTATTAAAAAAGAAGAAGACTGAGTAGACTAATGACATGATATACATTAGACTCCTTGTGTTTGTTTTTGAATAAATATTAAATTATAATTTATATTTGAACGCTCCTCGTATATGATGATATCACACGACTTTTAGTCATTTAGACTATTTTGCCTTAAATTTAGTTGGAAAAACGTTTTAGTTTGTTTAAATAACTTTGAATGTCGTTACAATTACTTAAACTTTGGTTAGAACAGACCTTAAAGTTTGTTTATAACACATTTTCCGGGAAGAGGGAATGAGTCGGGGGACACATGAGCTACCGCGTTTGTCGGTCCCGATTCTCCTAGATTTTTGTCTTTGGGGTAACATTAAACGTATTGTTTATGCAATTGAAATGCACACGGTAGAAAAAAACCTCAAAGTATACAGTTGGCTGTCGATATTACTAGGAATAACCCAGAAACCATGTTAAAAATGTAGCAGTCTCTTACGGCGTACGTATTTATTTATGCATTGAATAAAATGGAGAGAATTTGTACAATGTATGTACCTATTTTAAAAACTAGTTATTCAATAAAATCGTTTGAACTCGAATTTTGGACAATAAAGTATGAAATAAACAATAGCTCGGCAAAGGTTACGTTTAGGTCATATCACTTTTCGACTCTAAGTAAGTTCCCGAATTAATCTTTGAAAAATTGTGGGTGAGTTTTAGAACACCCTGTGTAGTATTTTCAGTTTACAGAAACCACGTTCAACTCTTCCTACTGTAACATAATACAGAAAAATCTGAAAATATTCTAACTAACACTGGTGAAGAATAGGAGACTACCTCTATTAAGTTTTTCACTAACAAAAATCCACATAAAGCAATTGCCAACTACAGCATTCTGCAGTTCATGTTTTTTGCTGAAATGCCGAGCTGATACGACATTTTGTATCAAGGCTTTCCCTTTTTTTTAAACCAATTAACATCATGTTTTATATTATATTTTTGTTTAGGTAAGTGCCTTGTATCAACAGTTTGTTAATAAAGCAAAGTTAATTGCAATGTTTTTTTAGAAATTGAGAGGTGCACGTATAGCCAATTAAACACAAACCAAATGGACCTTGCAACTTTATTTCTGCCAACACAATAGTTGTACAAGGCTATATTTCATAACTTCTTTTTGATACAGTTTTTGCTCTTATGTAATGCTTGATAACTTGCAGACGGAGCTTCCATGTGCGTTAACGTTTGATTAATTAACGTATGTTAAGCGAATAAATGAGCAACAACATATTTTGGGTATTTAAAAATAACAGAGGAAAAAAGGATCCTTGAATTAGCATAGCCTGCGTAATCGCTCTGTGTAAAGAAATATTTTATATTACATAATAATCCGTTCTGCTTAATAAATTCCGTTCTCTTAGGCCCCTTTCAGACGTGGATACTATATGCGAGATGCCGGTATCCTAGATACAGAAAATCTGTATAAGGCTTTACCCAGAACTTCCCTCGCCCGAATTAGATCAATTTGCAAAGTTAAAAAAATGTATCCCGCTGTGGTTTGAAACCGCAGCATCTGCATAGCGATCGTAACCGCATTTCCGCAGCGACCTTACCTGTACCGTTAAGTCCAACTGCGCCATCAAGCCTTACAGAAATAAGTGCGGGGCGCGCGTCTCTCTTGAACAGAACGGTCTTATTATTGAAACGTTTTTACTCCTTTGTGGCATTATCCTGTATCCGTTGAGTATTATTTTCGGCAAATGTAAAGCCTGACCTATGTGAAAGTTATTACTTCCCTCTATTTCAAAATTAACCCAAAAATAAACACAATTTTATTTTTTTACGGTGCTCACCCTGTATATATTTGTATGAAATTGTACCGGTTTCATGCGAGGTAGATATATAATATGTATGCAAAATATCGTTTTCCTCCGACAAATAGTTTTTGAGCTATACTACCAACAAACAGATAGACACACAGAAAGACGGAATTAAGAAAACCTTTTTTTCGTCATCTAGGGACCTTGAAACGTGGAGATCTGAAGAAATCTCGGAAGGTGATTTTTTCGTGATTACAATACTTCCTTTGTCTTTCAGACGAGGGAAGTAAAAATACACGCGTTCAACTGGAGCTTTTTACACGGCATCGGACGACGCGTACAGCGATACTGAATTTCGCCGCCGGCGACAAATTCTGCATCTCGGATTCCGAGTTACTATTAGATCGTATGGAGCGTTTCACACATGCATACTTTTACAAGCTAGAACACACTATATCATATCATAGGCGTAGCAGATCTTCAATTTCTATTTAAATCAAATGAATAGTGTGGAACAGTTGCATTTGTTACTATAGGTATAGTCTGTGCGATCACGAAGCGTACAATATCTGAATGCAAAAAATTTATCAGAGTGTGTCTCACATACGAAATGTACCTGTGAAAGGGGACTTCAGATTAAAATTTTTTTAATTATTATTTTCAATTATTTCCGAAAGGTACGTTTTTGTAATTTACGAATTAAAGTTTATTAAGTACTTACTAATTTGAAGTTTAAACAGCACTCCAATTATAACAACGAGTATATTAAATTGCGATACCTCAATAATCTCTCATACTATTGTTCCGTGGTTTAAAATACCTATAATTGTTCTATGTAGACGTTCAAATTATGCCATTAAAAATTACTGTCTATATGGCTACGCCATTTGACGTATAATGCGATGAACACAGTTTAAGCCATTACAATTATAATAGGAATTAATAATATTTCAAGCATTTCAAATATTATTTTAAAATATATTCCCTACATGTGAGAATTTAATTTTGCATTTGTAGGATTAGCCTTGAAATAATTTGATTCTGAAAACTTTATAAAATAGCATTAGTCTTGACTTGAATAGGAAAATTTAAACAAAAGCAGGTTTTCACTTGAGAGCAACAACGTAAGATCGATGTAAACAAGAACAATATTGGAAGACGCAACACCAAGCTTGGATATTTTATTTAGGCTTTCCCGCAAAAATTAATTTAAAAATTAATAAATATTATTTTTCCCAATTAGAAAGTGTTTCAATTTAGTACAGTGTCTTTGATAGTCTACAGAGGATTTTGTATTAATTTCTGCCATTTATGCAGAGGGTAAAAGTGTTAAACTGAGTGTGCGAATAAAGCTGGTATTTTCCGCGTCTGAGTTATGCGAACATCGAGTAAGCAGCGAGGCATGGAAACCTGAGGTAAAAGTATCGTTCACGGAAAGCAGCGAAGCCCTAGGTATAGATATGGCAAAGGACCTGAGTTGGAGGCAGTTTAGAACGATCGAGCTGCAGGCGTTTGTCGAAGCACCAGTGGTTTGTACGACAGGCCAACGGAGAATAAGTGGCCCGATTCGTCGCGGGAATTACTGCGGGCTTAATTTAGGCCCTATTATTCATTTACAGAAGTCAAAGCAAGGTCAGAAACCGTTTTTCCTTAAAGTAGTGAATTTTTAGTGGCATCTTTTTTGAGCATTTACGGTCGTAGCGTCTCTCCAGTGTTTTGTTTAAGTGGCGTCTGTTTCCTTGCGTTTTTTCTTATCATCTACGCAACTCATCATACACAAAAGCCGACGTAATTGTTAATAATAAAGCTAACTTGATTTATTAAGTGTGCGCTTAGATCGCCGTATTTGACGTATGTTCCCATTAGTTTAAAAATCCTGTATTGTAGTGATCCCAGTAGTTAGATAACCAGTATTTAAACGATTATATTTGATAAAAATGGAACAATTTATGTTAAAAGCCAATATATTAGAAAATAATTATACAAATCAAAATAATAAATTGGTAGGATGTAGAGTAGGGTGGAACGAAAAATTGGATTTTTATTTTTTCTTTAATTTTAATTATGTCATAGTTTTCATAAGGTGCATTTTATAATAAAAAAAGACTCTGCAAAAGCTGAAACTAATATTTTGGCTTCTTCAGGTTCCTCAATTGAGTCAAAGTTTTGAGAAAAAGTTATTTTTGTCAACGCATATTTTGCATTTGGGTTTTTCAATTTTTTATATAAGACTGATGTCATAGTTAACAAAACGTGCCTTTTGTATATATATAACACTGTGTAAAGGTTGGAAGTGGAATTTTGTCATCTTCAGGTTCCTCAAGAGGCTCAAAGTGTGCGTTCAAAAGCAAATTTTTACCAAATGCCATTTTTGGCACTATCTGCTGTAATTATTTTTTAGGCTCCCGTTCTGTAAATCATGCACTACTGTACATTTTTTTCTTTACTTTACAAATATCTCCGAAGGTATAATGCTTGTTTGTTATTGTAATGTTTCAATATTTAGGTAAAATTAAGAAGAAATGCGATTGCCTAAAAAATGTTGTATGTAACTCATCCGGAAACACCTTTTTACAGGACTTGTAGGCTTTCAGTCCTCGCCTTATTTTCGGACTTGTTACGTAAACTACTAAGTTTTGACGTCATAGAATTTGCTGTTTCACTAGTACAAACCATACGTTCGGATTTTCTTGCTCTTGTGATTTTCATTGTCAATAGCCATTGTAGAATGAGCTTCTGCTAAAACGCCAATATCTTCCAAAACAGCACTGGCAATTACGGCTGCTGCTTGATTTGGTTCTATCACAATCAAACGCTACAGAAGGCAACTTAACTCTCATTTGTGTCGACGTTTTAGATTTTATTTTACCTTCGCCTCATAAAATAAACGTGCACAATAATTACAGGTCAATATGGAACTCTGTTAAGTAAACCTACATGGCGTTCTTATAGTAGTGCGACCTCTTCTTCTTCAGTCTTTTTTTCTTCCTCCATTTTTCCTTTTCACCACTGTTGGAGCTAATAGACGATGACCTTTTTTTATCGATGAAACGATGATATGACGGCATGTATTGTAGTTTTATCAAACGGGCTGTTGTCTGCCATTATTTTGGTAACTTCTGCCTCTACGGTTGCTACGCCCATAATCTTATTGGTTCTATGGTCTAATATAAATTCTTGCTCTCGTTGAGTTACCTTGTTAGATTTTTCACATTTACAGTTTTCAAAACTGCACTTGCAAATTAATTAGAAGCTTCTTTTGTAAAAACTATTACTTTAAGCTGGATGGCTGCACGGATTTTTCTGGTTTTAAATTCTTTTGGGCCTTCTTATAACGTTCTCGAAAGCTTTTTAACTTACGACGTGACGAAACGGTAGAAATTGATGCATTTTGCCAAAATGTCTTTCATTTTCGGTACAATGATTTTTAATATCTCACAAACACTCGGATCTTTGCCGTTATTTTTATATTCTAAATTATGCTGAATAAATAAATGATGTAACATAACATCGCGATAGTTGGATAAGACCGATTGTCTATTAGTTTAGGACGACCAAAAATTTCATGAGAAATCTCACTTCTAGTAGTCAAATTTTTTTCCATATTTAATTTATTAGATATTATAACATATAAGGCCAACATACAACTAAAGACAAAAAAAACAGCCAGCATGCCACAACTACCGCAATAACTACCACTTGTGAGATTAAATAAAAACGCATCATTTAAGACGTAAACTATGCTATATACGCTGAATTTTAACGCTAATGAGGAACCAGAAGACATTAAACTAATAAAACTTGGCTTTGAAAATTTGTTTAACTTACTAAAATAAACATTTTAAAGGCTGTGGCAAACAGTTGTTAATAACTTTTTTAAATCGCTGCGAATTGCAAAATCATAAAAAATGAAATGAAATTTTTGAAACTTCAAGTCCCGTGAGGAACCTGAAAATATTAAAATAGGTCAACCAACTTCAGGGACTCTTTTATTTGTCTAAAGGCACATTTTAAGGCCTATGACAGAATTATTTTTAAAAACAAGTTTTTTCGTTCCGCCCTAATGTAGAGGTCTAACCCATTTGAGATTATTGTCAGTAATAACATCTAAATAAATAAATACAACACAAGAGCCGCAAAGATTATGAGATTCGAGTCAGTCAATTAACAATAATGTAATTAATTAATAATAAAGTAAAGCTCCGCCGATTTCTATTGGATGAACTCTAAAGTGCGTTAAGAAACCGTTAGCAAGTTGCCTTGTGTCACCCAGTAATTTTTGCAAGTCTAGTCGTAACTTATTTTATGGATTTTGTATACACACAACCTTACTGTTTACATAAAAACTATGTTGTTCAGTAGCAAAAACGATTTTACGGCAATTAAGTTGTAGTTCAGTTCTGAAAAGAACAGTTTTACACAGAGTAATGTACACACGAACAAAATAAATAACGATTCTAAAAGGTAACCGCTATTTGACAGTTGACAACTGATAACTTAAGTGACTCGACGTGCTAAATTCTGGGTAGAGCGATCTAATAATCACCGACATGAAGTCGTAAGATAAAATCTAGTTCAAAGCCCTATCGATAACGTTTTTATTTAAAAGTACTTTATATCAAAGGCGGTCCACGAGCTAGTACGAGCCAGTGGTAAGAAAATAGACAACCCGAACTTAATATTTATGCAGAAAGCATTATAAATACCCTGTATATCCACACAACAAAGAGAATAATTATAGCAACATTTGATCTAGGTGAACACAATTTCACTATATTACAATGCTATTCACCTATTAAAGTGACAAGAATCAAACGAAAATTATAGCTTCTTAAGTAAAACAATGAAAAAAGTACAAAAAAGTGAAGTAGTAGTGATTATGAGAAAATCTGACGCCAGATGGCATTGATAACTAGGGTTTTGTAGTATTATATAGGTACTCGAGGGTTTTGGAACGGTCATAGCGATACATGGAATTGGGAAGAGAAATGGAGACGTAGAGTTACTAATAGAGTTTTGTGGTACTCAGAAGTTAAAGATAGGAGCACACTGTTAACTCACAAGGACTGCCACCAAATTATGTGCCAGCAAATAGAAGAATAGGAACTCAGATCGATCATGTGTGCTTACATGAGACAATCAAGTGTAGGTTATTAAATACACGTATAAAATACGTGCTGACATACATTTGGACATTTACTTACTGGTGGCAAAAACTAACGTAGCAATAAGAAAACAAAAAAATAAATAAAGACGTAGGAACTTATACCATGATTATACAAGGACAAAAGACAGTAAGGTCAAAGAAATATTTATGCGAAACCTCGACGGAGAAGCAAGCATCATTGACTATGCTAAACCAACAGACGACATGGAAGCAGCATACAAAAGCCTGTATAGGAACTTGTAAACAAATATTGAAAGCAAAAAAGTTAGTGGATGAGTGAGAATGCCTAAAAGAACATAGAAGGAAAGAGAGATTTGAAAATGAGGTGGCTAAGTACAACAAATGAGAACAAGAACAAATGCTGCAAGAGCAATACAAAGAAAACAAGCAAAATATTAAGAAAGTTTGCAGTAGAGATGAGTCGATGAAGCATGTAAAACAGCAGAGAAAGAAATTATTTCCACGAATAATAAAATAAACTAGAAGAATGAAAACAAACGTAATCGCCAAGAAAAAGAAAGGGCAAATGGTAAGTACGCCGTGGGCTATTTAGATGAAACAATGAACATGGAGAAAAATAAAAAAGAAATTAAGCAGATCACAGAAATTGTAGATGTAAATAAACTGCGAATAAGTACTGAAGTATCAATAAAACACAAAATAGTGCAGGCCATTCAACAGAAATAGATAGGAAAATCTCCAGGAATAGATAAAATTATGGCTGATATTTTGAAAATAGATGCAGAAACAGCGGCTCAGGTACTTCAACCACTACTGAAAAATATCCGGCGCAAATAAACATTTCCAGAGGAGTGGAAAGTATTGACTCAAAAGCTATCTAAAAAGGAGAACTCACCAAATACGACAATTGGAGGAAAGTAACCTTGTAAAAAATTAAATAGCATAGGCTTAAAAATTTATTCACATTAATACATTTCAAATTTCCGCAAAATACGTATTCGCAGTAAAGCAAAGTTGTGGCGTACCTGTTGAATTCGGCGTCCTACAAAAACGAAGTCAAGGGGTGAAAACCGCAACTAGACACTCCAGTCTATCCAATTTTCAAACCCAAATCTCGAAAATCAACCAAAGCAAATACAGAATCGCTAACCTAGCAACTAGAAAGCCAAATCTATAGATTCAAGTCTCTATAAATACAAACAAAAAGACTCAAATCCATAATCCAAAAAGAAAAGGCTTTGAAGCAATAGAACGCCATTAGCACACAGCCAAACCCCTTTAAAAAACTCACTTCTGGTGTAAATCGACTTAACGTTCTCTTCCCAGCGCTACGCAGGATAATCAGAAAGTACAAACATATCAAAATCTATCTAGAATAGAATTACAATACGTATAGCCAAATCGCCGACATAGGCGTCCACGGCATGATTTACCAAAAATCACTGTCTTTACATAAATCCACCTACCCGGTGTTTCTTCCAAGTTCTATATACTTAATCTAAGAATAAGTATTGGGATAAATAAAAAAGGCACAGCAATCACCGAATCCTAAATCCTTTTAACGGGTCAGAGGCCAGGTCATACACGATTTCGGTAAATTGTTTTTTCACGGTTTTTAGCTAGTCCCCGATGCAGTTGGCAACGAAAAGAAAATCGTGAAGCAGATTATGTAATATACCAGAATACTACAGAAAACTTCTGGATAGCTATTCGATACGAGATATCACGCGCGCCAACCACGTATATCAGAAACTATTTCTTCTTCTTCTTCCTCTTATTATAGGTATTACAGTATTTAAACTTTATAAATCCACGAAGCTTTAAAACAATCCGTAGGTTATCTCTATAACTTCCGAAAACGGAAAACTAAAGAATCTGCTCAAGATTTTAAGTCCCTCTAAAGTAATAAAAAGGAAGGTTATTTATAATCCTTAACTTAATGATTCTTCATATCATAAGAAGACAGGAGCACATTTTGAATTGAACTGAAAACTATTTATAACTTCTGAAAAGGTACTTTGGAATGATTTATTTAAAAAATTACGGAAACATGACATTAGCCACCTTGCATTATAAGTTAACTTTCTTCTACTAAGATTTTTACTATCCAAGTCTAGCTATTGTCTTGGTCTGACGATAAGCTTTGTTTTGGTCTTTTAATTGAGCTTGTCTTGCTCTAAAAAATTAAAATTTGGTTTTCAGTTTTGTTATGAAAACCACAAGATCAAGCCTCTTAGTATACAAGTCTTGGTATTGATTTGTTCTTTAAACTGGGCTTGTCTCGATCTTGTGCCTACAATTATCTTTATCTCAAAAATTTAGTCTTGCTTTTTAGTTTCATTTTGGAAAACACAATACCGAGTCGCTTAGTGTCCAAGTCTTGGTATTATTTTGATGCTATAAATAGCTTAGTCGTGGTTTCGAAGATTCAGTCTTGATCTCTAGTTTTGTTTTAAAAACCACAATACCAAGACTTTTAGTACTGAAGTCTTATTATGCTTTTGGTCTTATGATTAGACTTGTTTTGGTTTTGAAAATTTAGCCTTGGTCCTTAGTTTTGTCCTGAAAACCACAAGACCAAGTCTCTGAGTACCAAATCAATGTATTGCTCTGAGTTTAAGACTAGATTTATATTAATCTCTAAGGTTGAATCTTCGTACTTAGTCTTGTTTTCAATGTGTAGCTGTGGGTGTGTAACTAGACTTGTTTTACTTTCGAAGATTTAGCTTTGTTCTGAAAACCACAAGACCAAGTTTCTGAATACCAAATTGATATATTGATTTGGGCTTAAGAATATATTAATCTTAGTATCGAAGATTCAGTCTTGGTATGTAGTCTTATTTTGAATACTTTAAGACCAACACTTTTAGTACGCAAATTTGGGTATTGCCTTAGTCTTACGATCAACCTTGCATTTGTCGTGTAAATAGACTTGTTGTGGTCTCGTAGATTTAGTTTTAATATTTAGCATTGTTCTGAAAACCACAACATCAAGACCCTTTGTACATAAATCTTGGTATAGCCTTTGTATTCAATTCAAATAAATTCTTTTTCTCATAACTAAGGTACATTCAAACACAACTCTTACATTTGAAAAGTAGAGTACTAAGTGCGACAGCACACAACTCACCTGCAAGTAATACAAAAACTTTTTCATCGCCATCACGGTCAGCTTAGTTAAGTGGCCGAAGTTGATGGTGTCCATATCCATGACAATGATGAGCCCCTTCTCGGTGCCTTCTTGCATCAGCCAAAGCATCATGCTCATGTCGAAGATCTTGAGCTGTTCCGTGTAGATGTACTTGCTGGAGTCGGGGTCCATTATTCTGCAAAATATCACTCGGTACCCGTCCGCGGTTAACTTTGGCAGTGGTTGGTACAGCCTGAAAAGATTTTACATGATCTTTCTATCAGTAGCCAACCGATGGCGAGTATTCACCCGACTTCCATGCCGGCTTGCATTTTGGAGGTAGCCGGGTCCCTGTTGGCGAAGAACTCCGGACAGAGTGTCTTCACTGTGAAGTAGGTGTCGATGGTCGTTTTAGCCATCTCGATGCTGCAGTAGCAGCTTTGTAGGAATATGATGAGCTGTAGGTCTAGAAATATATAGGATAGAGTAAGTATAATTTAGTGCGGATGTAAACAATATTTTTAAAATTGACGAGTGCCTGATATTCTTTTAGAGCGAAACATAGTTCAATCATATAAAACTAGTAAACATCTTTTTTCTAAAGTGATTACAATTAATAAATAATACTTATTAATAATTAATAAAATAATGATTATAATTTATTCTAAGCACCAATTGATATTCGCTCAGCAATAGAAAAATCAATATAATATAATAATTTTTTTTCACGCCTGGGAACAAAACACGGTTTCTACGATACCAAAATCGTGACGGAAATAATGAATTATTCCATAGAGTAGAGAAATTTACCTAGGACGATTTCATTATGACTGAAACCACAATTATGTCAAATTTGAGGTTAGCAGGTTAGGTTTTGCTTCAGTCTGTGTCAAAACTGAGACAAAACCTAACCTGATAACCTCCAATTTGACATAGACTTACAGTGCCACCAACTTTAAAATTAAAAAATGTCAATAAATTACGTTTTAAGAAAACCAGGTTTGTAGTTTAAAATCTTCCTGTAACGTGAAAAAAATAGTATTTGCAATTCGGACAGACTGTTATTTTGCTTCAGTGCTATGTGACTCTCCCTCGAGTCACACATTGCACCTCAGAAAAATAACGCATTTCTCTCCTTCTTTGCATAATCTACGATTGTCGATAGTGTAACAACTGGTAAATAAATAAACTGCCAAGTCTACTTTTTGTAAATGGTAGTAAAACTCAAACTTTAATGATGATTTAACAATACGACTGTATTTCTAAATATTGGACTTAACTTTCAAACCTTGTGTAAAAACGTCTTGGAAGAACACGACATATTACTAAAAAGTATGTCATATACCAAGGACTAGGGTGTGCGTTTAATCCTCAGAATAAAGTTTACATACTAAGTAATAATGTGTTATCAACGTGACAGTTCAGCTTTTCAAAATCCGAAAATTAAAATAGTAGTTTCTGATGGTGACAGAACATACTTGGTAGCTTAGGAATTTACTAGTTACTATGGTGAAAATTGTGTGTTTGTTATTTAATTCCTCAGGGATTAGAAGTGATACTTTAGTTCCTTAAAATGACGCTTACAAAGTAGATCGTTTATTATTTTTTATGGCAACTATTGAGATTATAAGACACGCAGGGTTCGATAAGTTATTGATTCTGAATTTTGTGAGTTAAGACATACTCCTTACAGCCCTAATTTAACGCCTAGCGATTCCTTCTTGTTTAATAATCTGAAGAAAAATCTTAGGAGAAGACGTGTTTATTCCGATGAAGAATTGAGAGCTGCGGGAGATGAATATTTTAGAAGTTTGTCAAGAGAATTTTCTTTTTGATGGAGTGCAACAGTTGCGGAAGCAGTGGAACAAGGTGCAATTGTTACAGAAAGTTATGTGAATAAATATATTTTTTCAACGATATGTGTTTTCTTTAATAGCCACGTAGATTAGTTAATGATCTGCCCTCGTAAGCTGTAACATATCTAAATCCTTTATAAAGGCGGGACCCGATGTCTCCGAAAATCTCGATGACGAGTATTAACCCGATTTCAGCCGGAAGTTGTTTACTTCAAAGGCAAAACAAAACCGATAAGCTATTTCACCACCACAGTAGGACGAAATAACCCTAGAAAACCTGACCGTAGAAGAAAGTTCCTAAGTGACCGGGCAAGTACTCACGGCGGCAATACGATAAAATCGCGAAATGGAGTAGGCTGTAAGCCAAAATTGGTCAGAAAACAACTGAAAAGCTAAGGCAGTACGTGATTTTCAGCGCAGATATCTATACCGTAACTCCAAAGGCAATGGAATGGCTTAGTAACCTAAAGATTGAACTGTAATAATTAATATAGATTCATAATTAATTTTAATTTAGCTTTAATTTATAAATATCTTACTAAGTTTAGTGGAATAATTAATTTTTAATTTAGTTATAATTCCAAGAATATCTCACTAAGTTTATACACTGTTAAGTTTCATACGAGATATACATACGTATAGCGCAGATACGACCCAATAAGCCGAACAATGTAATAACATGAATGGCCCTGGAAACAAATTTACATAAGTGGAACAAAAGACGTTGCTCGTTGCAGGCATTCACTCTTAATACATAACACAAGCATTACGATCGGGATATTAGTATATATCTTACCTACAAACGTCAAACGAGACACTTGATTTGAAATGGGTGAATGATAAACTGTCATAACTGATTAGTTAAAATAATGCTTTCAGATGAGCCTAACAAAACCAGCAAGTATCACATTAATGGTAAAGGAAGAATGCGAAAACTCCAACACACACGCATTACTGCTACTAAACCGCGACAGATAAAACCACCTATATTGTTTAAAGTTGCATAGCAATTAATAGTCCAGAGAAATTAGACAAAATAAAAGCAAAACTTCTGAAAAATTCCCGGAAAGCTGGATTTTGGTATGAGCCTTGATATTGTGGTTCTAAACAAAATGTCAAAAGTCCTCATCGATCCGAGTTTTAAGGGGGGGGGGGGGGGCAGAGGTCACAAAAAACGGCATTTCGTGAATATCTCGTTAACGGTCACTTTTACAGAAAAAACATTTATTATCAAATTTGTAGCTTATAAAATTTCTAACGATACAGATATCATGACTTTTATTCGTAAAATTAACCGTTTTGGAGATAATTCGATTTACAGAGTTGAAACGTGCACTTTTTTCCACACCACCTTCGAGGTAGAGTACAAGGTGCGTTTTTTTTTCATGTGGTGTCCCCAGACTCCCCAGTAGGCATATTCCACGTTTATTTTTGTTTGAACAATGTTTATTTAAAAAAAAAATTATTATGAACTTGTTCATTAATCAATTTTGGATTCAAAACAGAAGTTATTAATATTTATCTTCAGACTCGATTTCAATCGGTATGCTTTCCTCTTCATCATCTTCTTCTTCTTGTTCTTCTGCTGTCTTCTCTATTTCAATAGATTTATTCAGTAAACATGATGGATCTACATCTTCAGTGGAGTCGCAAGTATCGACGTCATTTATATCGGGTGTTACATTTAAGCAAGACTGACGAGATAAAGTTTTTTTTTTAAATTTTGTTCACAACGTTGTTTATATAGTGTAGTCATAGTGACGCTCTCCAAATCACCCTACATTTATCAGTCTACCCAATCCTCTACCTTAAAATAGTTTCAGGTTTATTAAAGTTTCTTAAATAATGTGTTATAAACGTTTGAAGAAAAAATACTGAATGTTATTCGGAACAAAAGTATCTTTATGTGGCTCGGCTGTAATTATCTGCCTCGCAAGCTCGGCAGATAAACAGTCCAACGACGCCAAATAAAGTATAATTTTTGCTCCTAATAACATAATATACTATTATGCTCCTACACGAATAGCACCTTGAGGTTTTATGACAACGGAGAGGAACTTTTCGGAGCACATTCCTTCTCTATCTAGACTACAGTGTACAATATATGTGTTTCTTTCTATTTTTATGGGCTATGAAACAAGGAAATTCTGGAATATTTCAAGTCGCAACTCCAATGAGATATACATGCCATTGAGGAGTGCATCTATTCGTTACAACTCTGTAAATCGAATTATCTCCAAAACGGTTACTTTTACGAATAAAAGTCATGATATCTTTATTGTTAGAAATTTCATAAGATGCAAATTTGATAATCAATATTTTTTCTGTAAAAGTAACCGTTAACGAGATATTCACAAAATACCATTTTTGGTGACCTTTGCCCCCTCTTAAAATTTTTAGCGGGACTCGGATCGATGAGGACTTTTGACATTTTGTTTAGAACCACAATATCAAGGCTCATACCAAAATCCAGCTTTCCGGAAAATTTTCCGAAGAGCAATGTCTAATTTCTCTGGACTATAACGATATTTTCGGAAAACCTACATATATGGTAGATAACTAGCGCTAACATCAGGAAAGTAGCAGAAATAGATAGGTGCTTACGTTAAAATGAATGTAACACTATTTTTATACCATTTATAGCTTCGTTGATCAAGTCTCGCTAAATAACTTAATCTCGTTAAAATGGGTCTAATCTAGTTTAACACCTCAAATCTTGATAAATCAAGATTGATATCATTAATACGAATACTAACTTAAAACTAACAAAATGCCAGTGGGAGAGACCTAGACGTCACAATTTGGCAAAACGAGTTTTAATTGGCTTTAAATGGCTTTCAGTCTCGTTAAAATACTGCATCTTGTCAAAAGGAGTTTTAATCTTGTTTAAACGATTTTATATTGTGTTTGAAGCAATTGTTTTAAATTAATAACATCACAACATTTTTTACTGTAATTTAATAGAATACTTTTCTTTAAATAATTGGATTAGCTTAAAATGACTATTGATCTCGTTAAATGTTTTTATCCGGCCATAAGTCTAATTTTATAACCGTTGTTTTAACTAAGATAGCTCCGTAAAATGATTTTAATCTTGTTAAAACTAATTTAATTTATTTAAAATAAGTAGAAACTCCTTTAAATTACTTCAATCCTAAAACAGTTTTTAACTCGTTTATAAAAATAATAGTCTTATTTCAATTAAATAATTTTCTTTAGCTTACTTTGGCTCTTTAAAATGGCCTTTGCCTTTGTTTAAACGTATTTGAATGTTATGAAAACCAATTACATTTTGGGACAAAGCCGGATTAAAGGGGGGGCTAAGGGGGCTGCAGCCCCGGACCACCGAATTTCGGGGGCCTCGAAAAGATTGGAAGGTTATATTTAGATCCCTTTGTATCCGTTGCATAAATGGGAATGGGGGCTCTAACAAAATTTAGCCCTGGGCCTCATATATCCTTAATCCGGCTCTGTTTTGGGAACAAATTAAATACTCGGTATTTTATTCCTAATGCAGGTCATATTTTCTCGATACTTTGTCCAAATGCATGACTAGAAAATAAATGTTCGATAAAAATACTAAACGCTCGATAAGTTCATGGAATGCACGGTATACAATTTATATGCATTCTCAAAAAATTAATCTTCCATTAAACTACTAGACGCTTGACAATGATGACGAACACTCGGTATAAAATTCAAATACCTATTAAAATAATAAACATTCGATAAACATAATAGACGCTCGATACAAAATAATGATGCTAGGTACAAATTCAAATACTTGGGCAAATAATAATAGACAAAACATGCGTACGATAATTACAATCAATGCACGGTATGAAATGTACTTGATTTCTTTTGCTTATCTTTCATTAATAACAATTATTTTATCCAGGTAAACTTTAATACTCAGAAAGAATATTTTTAGTAAAAAATACATAACATGATAAAATACAACACAGGTACGTGAAGAAAAAACTGCATTAAATTCTGATAAGTACCACAAACAACAAGACAACACTTCCAAAAAGTAAAAAAAGTAAACCGTGAACATACATAAATAAGGAAACAACTCTTAAATCAAGTAGATATTCAAAAAGGAAGAATAAAATAATAATATAAAGTACCATAGTAATAACGTTTTAGTATGTTCGCTCTTTTTAACGGTTGCTTTGGATACTATGCTGCCGCAAGTATGAAGCAATTCCAATCGATATAAAAATACATCTTTAGTATTGGCCGGATAATACAAATATACACCAGAGGCACATTACTCTCCGCGATATTTGACCTTATTGTAACGATAAATGGCATTAACGTTTCCATCTGTATCAATATTTTTATGAAAAAAGCTCGAAATACCTTCTTCTTTCACTGGCTTGAGAGCTAAGGCTTTCTTGTTCTCTTTTTTTCTTATCTCCCCTCTTCCTTCATTTCTTTGGCGCATGCTTCTCAAATACATCACTTTCACTCTCATCAGATGAACTGTATTTAGTAATATCACTGTGACTCATACTTAAAGTCAGTTCTAACGTGATAAACAAACAATAAAGGATAGTAATAAACACTCTGTAAATAATACTGCAGATCGCTCATGTAACATGCACTGATACGCACATGTGAAGGTAAAGGTTTAAAGTCATTTCAATTCCTCCAACTGGACCTTGCGTCCCTCCTCAGCCAATACCGAAAATTTCGGGATGGGTTCGAGAATGGAAGAGGAGCCAGAAAAGGTGGAGAAGTACTACCCCAGCATTCACCTCAGAGAAGGTATTTTATTGACTCAGGAAAACCTCCTAACAACTGAATCAGAGCAGATGGCCACGAGGATCGAAACTTCAGTTTTTGGTGCCTCGTTTTGAAAACTAAAATTTTAGGTAAGTTTGATGAAACTGTCACTTTTTTTTTGAATTGGGATGTTTAATAACAACAATAATCTTCGATTCAAACGTTGAATTTTTAAAAAATATTGGTAAATAGTTTATTTCAAAATGCATCTTCCGCTGTTAATATTTCAGAGGAATGATTGTAAAGATTTTTTAAAATTTTTTCCCGTACTCCGCTAGTAGTCTCCAACAACCCCTCCACAGGAAATGCGCCATTTTTGAATCACCTTGTATACCTAGGACATACTCTTAAACTAGGAAAAGAACATCAAGAAGCTGAGATAGACAGGAGAATAAGCTTTGTATGAAAAGCATTCGGAAAGCTGTCGATCATTCTTAAATCAAAAAGTTTTCCAATTAAACTAAAAGCCAGAATTATTGACACATGCGTATTTCCAGTCCTTACGTATGGAGTAGAAACTATGACATTCACAAACAGAATTGTGGACAAACTATTGAAAACGCAAAGAGCAATGGAAAGAAGGATGCTAAATATAACATTACGAGACAGAAAAAGAAATGAATGGGTTCGACAAATAACAAAAGTAACGGACATTGTAGAAAAAACAGCATTTCAACAATGTAGCTGGGCTGGGCATATGACAAGAATAACAGATGAGAGATGGACAAACAGATTATTATATTGGAGGCCACGTCTAGGTAAACGAAGTAGAAGAAATGGTAAGATGATATTTTAAATGTAACAGGGCAGAACTGGATGACACTAGCACGATATAGGGAAATATGGAAAAAGAACGGAGAGCATAATATCAAAAAATGGTGAGAAGCTGTCTAAGGAAGAAGAAGAAGAAGAAGGGAATCAATTTTTGTTCAAGATTTTTTATTATATTAAAACGATCTATTTTAAAAGTCGTATAAACTACTTTAAATCACTTTATATAATCTGCGCATTTCGACAAAACCGTTTAAATGTTATAATATTGTGCGAGGACTAGACTTAGAGGTTATAGCAATGGACACAAACATGAAAAATGAAGACTAGATGTTTCATTTTCATTTGCAGTTGATAACTTTTATAAGTATTTGTACCAAATGTAATAAATTGTTTGCACATGTGGGCATAAGATTAGTTCTTAGATTGACTGTTGACTTGTAGCTGCGTCTGCTAAAATCTCAAGTTTCGAGCCCGAACCACTCTAAACAGTTTTCGTTTTCAGTTTAATTAAAATGGATTACGTGGAAAAAATATTGAGATGTCTTTAAAAGGGAATGAAATAGTGATGGGCAAAACCGGATAATTTTCATAACCGAATTATTTGCATTCGAATGATATTAATAACCGAATGATTACTTAAATAATCATTCGAATAAATTTTGCCTCTCGATTCGTTTCGATTTCGCCGGTTTGCCGGTTACACGGTTCAGCGTCGTCTGCATCGGTATCGTAACTTGCAGATACCAGAGGAACTCAGTTAATCGTCAATTATAATAATTGTATAAATGATTTTTATTTGATTTCTAGGGAGTTTGTGCAATAAGTAATTGTGGATATGAATGAAATATATCTGGATACACCTTTATTGTTTTCGATTGCTGGCGATTTATAATATTATAATAATTATTAATAGTATATTGTTGTATTTGTATGAGTTTTACGACTCGCTATTCTGCATTAGCTCGATTACTCCTACATTCTTCCGATCTATAACCAAAACATAATATGTACATTATGTGTTATGTATTGGAAATGAAGAGGTATTTATTAAGAAGTGTGGAAAGAAAGAAATATGCGGGACTGCCTGCTAATCACAATAAAAAACAGTGGTAAAACGTTTATGTTTATCGATCGGCCGGGTTAAAGAAGGCAAAAAACTGGTTTATGTTCATATCATATGACGACGGATCGACCGCGAGCTTCAGCCGGCAAGGAAGCAAGGGAGAAAACTGTAGAGCGAGAGGCCCAAATGGTGCCTTGCTTATGGTTATGAGTTATGAATGACGTATTATTTACAGAATTTCGATCACTCACAGGTCGCTGAGATACGGCACGTAGTACTTATCAGGATGAGATTATTTTTCATTCGAATACTTGGAACGAAAACCGAGTTACATAGGTTATTTCAATAACCGGATAACCGGTTATTTTTCATTCGAATAAGCCCATTACTAGAATGAAACTATTTGGGTACATGCTAATTTGGAGATTCGTCACGCAGGTGAATACTAATCTGTCATTAAAGAAGAATTCTGCTGGCCGTTCAGAGATTGTGAAAATAAGTTTTTCTACGACCCCACTAAAAGTAGGCCTTTTACCAATAGCTTGTCGAACTAAAAATGACATATTATAGATTAGCGTGCTAAACGTAAAAACAGCTGTTTACTTCTAGCACAGGTGCTAACAGCTGATTTTGAATTTCCGTCTTGTAAACTGAAAGTGAGGTTATAAAGTTATTCTATTTTTTTTTCGTTACAGACAAAGTGTCTTTGGGCTCCTGACATGTAAACTACATATTTATACACAGTTGACGTCCACCCTAAATATGATTATACTGTTAGTCAGTGTTCTAGCCCATACCGGTCTGGTCAAACTACTAGAACATTTTTAGCTTTCAGATACCCTTAAAGAAAAAAAGTTTTATACTAAGAAATGGTATTTGCAGAAACGCTAGTTACGTAATTCCTCGTTCAGTTGAGTTGTGGAAAAATAAAGAAAATTGATATTTATGACTTTGATTTTTGACATTTCAAAGCGTCAACTACAAAATTTACTGAAAGCAGCTTCCTCGATTGCAACGGTGGATACAAAATCTCGATTTATATCAAACACATGTCCGCTAAAACATTTAATACAATACTCGATATGTTAAGCATTTTACAGCGCTAGGTTTTATTAAAGCACTCCGCTTCGCGTCGTTTTTCAAAAATTAAAACCTAGCGTTGTAAAATGCAACCTACCGCACTCGTAATGTAAATAGTTATTAAATAATTACGCTTGACAACTAACTTAAACTGACTAGATTAAATAAATTGCAAAATTTCAAGAAGAAATCAAACTATTAGTAAAAAATCTGGTGTGATACACTCACACAACTTCCTTTTACAGTGATCTTATAATTAGTCAAAAATTTCATTATTAATTTTTAACCATTTGTTAAAAATTTTCAAAAATTACAAATTCTACAAAAACGGTACAAAATCGAGTGTTAGTTGAAGAGACAAATTTTAAGGTGAATTCAAAAATGTAATAATATACCGGGTGTTTTATTTAAAATAGGAGTTAATAAAAAAAATTGAAAAAAAACAAAAGAAACCCACTTTAGAAGTATTCAACTGGAAAATCACCTATCTCACATCAATACACATTAAAAATGTAAGAAAAATGTAAAATTAAAAAAAAATCGTTAGAGCCGTTTTTGAAAAAATCGAAAAAAACTGAAAAATCACAAGAGTAAACACCTACTTCTGGTTATGCGATTTTCTTCAAAAGCTTGCTGTCTCATCTACATAGTACACAAAACTTATATATGAAGTTTCAATGCCATACCTCTTTTCGTTTTTGAGATATTCTGTTCACAGACAGACCAATGAAAAAAAATATGTTTTTTGGGATCAGGGGACTCTAAAACGTGAAGATCTGTTGAAAACTCAATTTCGAATTTTTGGGGTGAATCCAATACTTCCTTTATGCTCGGTATTATAAAACTTTTTATTTCCCAAATAAAATTTACTTTGAGAATAAATTTATGTATTCCCTAGATTTGCGTATTATTAACGCAAAATAACTTTATTCGGCTAATAAATCATTACAGGTTCATTTTAATTCGTTGTTAAAGTAAACAAAATCGCATCAACACGTTAATGCTTATGGAATTATATTCATTAGTAAACAAATTTTGATGCGTTTTTATTTATTTGCCTATCAGTTTATTGGGGAAGTAAATTTACTCCACAAATAGTTATCTAATGATTTATTCATCGTTTATAATACTGGCCATTATAGTAGTAAAAGGAAGTAAAAATATTAACGATCACAGTTCATATAAGGAATAATAATCAATGTGAAATCCAAGACCAATGCACAAAATCCTTAAAATCCAAGTTTAGTTCGAGAAGCTTACAGCTATGTAACGTTAAATGGGGGTTTGCTTAATTTAAAAGTTAAGGAAAGTTACAAGTTATACGAACAATACGTACTACTACTATTTTTCCCATGTAACTACGCAAGAGCTCTTACAAGTCCACCTTCAAGTAAAAATAAGTTGCGTTAGTCGTTTATCCAAATGAAGATGACAATCAAGGTTTCAATCATTTTGTAATTCAATTCTAGTCCAAATTCAATTTATATAACGTGATATTTCGCTAAAAGACAGTTATAACTAGTATTAATACGAGAATAAAAGAAAAAGGTGGAGAGTTGTATGACCGCAACATATTTTAACGGTTGTTAATTGATATTAACTGAAATTGTTTTTATTTCGTTAAAAAGCGAAGCCTACAGAAGTGAAATACGCTGTTAATTTATTAATAAACTTTGTTGGAGTTATTTTGCGTCATAAATATAAATTGGACATAATATTAGAATTTTGTAGCAAGTTGATAAAGACTATTAGCAGTTCAAGGCGAAGTCACTTCTTTACATTTAAAGAAATTCAGTGATTACAAACTATTATAGACTTTTCAAAATTACATAAGTTTTATCCACACAAAACTTCAGCTTTTTAACTTGCTCGTCCTTGCTGGAACTTTTGATTATTTTCCAAGTAACAGGCAGATCATAAATTTGAAATTATCTTCAGACAAACACAACTTTCTCCTTTACAACCGCCTACCTAATGGTTTTTACGTTCCCAACTGGAATATTTTAGATATCCCGCATTTTTTATTCAAATTGAAACTGAAATACTTTTATTTCAATGCGTATTACGGTTCGATTCAAGCTACAGCAAGGCACACAATTTGAAACTCGTTTTTTTGACCATCTTAAACCTTGAAATACATGCCTGACACAGAGTGCGTTCCAGGGCCAGGTCTTCAAATAAAACATTTACCTGTTACGGCAGGGAGGTGGGGTTGCTTTTCAATCCATTCCTTTAGGCTCTTTACGTCCTCTTCGTGCAAGTCCTTATTTTTGGCGTATTCTCCCTTGATATCTGCGGTTTTTAAAGGCATTTTGGGGAGGTGATTAGTTGCGAAGTATTGAATTTGGGAACTATGCCGTCTGCATAACTTCAGTTGGGAGCAACGATTTACAAACTGCTCGAATTTGTTAGTATTTACTCAACAGGTTTGTTCAAAATAATCCCAACGTGCGCGCACACCTACGACTTTCACCTGACTGGCTTCATAATCAGCTGTTGTTTCACTTACATGGCGATCAGGCTGCTCCATTGGCATGCGGTCATTAGTTTTAAGGTGTAATTATTATGTAGCATCGCAAGAACCAAGTTTTCATCAAGGAGGGGAATTTACGTAACGCAAATGCAACTTCAAATGACAACGTATTAAGGAAATCAAACATTTGCAACATTCATATGAATTCAAATAGTCTTCGGTTATTACACAGTTCTTAAAAATGTTGCGGCTAAAAAATCGTCACTTATCACTTTCCAAATCAGAAATTAGCGTATTCATTTACTAATCCGTTCTTCAATTGTTATAGCTCCACCGTTGAAGTTCAAGTTAGTGTTACATACACAGTGCTTCCCAAAAAAGTGTAACATATTTCTCAAATAAAATCCCTGTTGTTTGTTTCAATTGAGAACAACCTAAATCATAGCCAATTTTCTATGCTGGTAAAGGTTAAAAAATATAGAACTGTTATTTATCGCAATTTATTTATATCGCACTCAGCCAACAGCCGTTAGGCCAATTACAGGCGTCGCTGTGCATTTATGGGGACTTCCAACCCCACTAACGACTGTCATGATGTTATGACCGCCGGGACCAACTATTTCCGTGACAGCCGTATCACGAGGCGCCGAGAGATGCAGCCGTGGAACTCCCATCAAAGTTCTGACCAGAAAGAGCGTTGCTTAACTCTGCTGATCGAACGTTGACGCTTGTTCAAGCTACACCACCCGGGCATTATTTAAATAAAGCGAAATAAATATTCTATTTACACTTATCGTAAAATATTTGAAAATATCGACTTTTATAAATAATTTTAGGCACTCTGTATAAAATACTTTAGTTCTACCACCAGTTTGGAATACAATTATCATAGTTTAGACATCGTCTACATTTTTATCCAGTATCCACACATGATGGAATATATTGCTCTGGTCTAATAGCTTTTATTTCATTTTATTTAATTTAAATCATTCTCAGGGTGTTATTTAAAATTTTCATTTTAATCTTACCTTTTGTCCACAGTCTTTAGCATGTAATTGTAATAACCTTAGTTATTCGACCCTCTCTGAGGGTTACTATTAAAATCAGATTAAGACATAAACAATGAATAACTGTAATGCAGGATATAGGACAATTGTATTTATTAAGCAATTAATATCTGCCTTCATCATACGTTTAACACCTTTGTTAATAATATTTGATAAATACTTAATTTGAGTTAAATAAATTTTAGATTAATATTACTGTCTGATTACAATTTTATGATTATCTAATTTATTAATCAATTTTAATAACTCAGTAAGTAGCACATATATTTTATATTACTGCTTTCTTTTTATATGTGTCTTTTTTAAGTTGAAAGTTAGAGTGGCAGACTAGCGATCAGCGGTCCCGGGTTCAAACCCAGGGGGAGGCACAAATTTACGTAGAAAAACGTATAATATCAGTCCTTCTCAGGACTAACCAAGAACACCTGAAGACGGGAGTAGATCAAAACTCCCGATACGTTGTGTGATTTACACCCTAGACAGTAGAAAAAGTCAGAAAATCCTTTATCTAATAGACTTGTCCGTCCGTCCGTCCGTCCAGGACGCTGTTTCAGCAGCCAAACCGCAAGAGAAAAAAGTTATAAAAGTTATATGTGTTTGGAATGGTCATGTCAGCTCAGGAACCGAATTTCAGTCACGTGACACTTCCGGTTTTCGAGAAATCACAAAAAAGACCGTTTTTCAAATAGAACGCGTATTAAATAAAAATGCTTCAGCAGCCAAACGGAGCTGCGACCCTCTGTGCCTTAAAACGTCGATCGGTTAGGCAACCACTTTGACACCTTCCAGGTCTGGGTACAGTTTTTATTTAATACGTGTTCTATTTGAAAAACGTTCTTTTTTGTTTTTTTAAATGAGACATTTGTCTCACTGGACTGCTAGTCATATCTTAATAGACCACTGCCAAAAAATGACATTCAGAGAACAACCTAATAGACTTCCTTTGCAAGCTTCTATCTTCGAGCTCTTTATCTTCTATAATCTTCTATTGGCCAGATCTCTGCTATAGATATCCTCGTTGTAGTTGGCAGCACATCCTTGTGTAGTAGTAATCGATGCACTCACTAAGTTTTTTATTTCGCACTAATATTTGTCTATCACACTCTTTAGGGGTATCACAATATAAATGGGTACATACCAGTACATTAACGACTAAAATTGACTATGAAATGCCATTTCAAATGGGACTTGTGTAAATTTAATTTATATTTTCATACAACCCATTTGTTCTGTTTATTTTTAAACTACCCGTCAAAACCAATGGTTATCAAATAAATGGTAATAGAGTTTACTTTTATTACTTGTTATGACTTCTCTAATTGTCATAAATAATATTTTTAGGTTAACAGTTTTACATTGTGTATGTTTTCAACTACATGATCAAATATGTAAGAATTAAAATTTTATATTACATTTTATAGTAATAATTACTTTTTTCAGATAAGTCTTGTATTACAATTGCAATCAAGACTTGACTATTTACAAATGAGTAGCAAAAACTGTTGTAAGAAACCCAAATTCCAATGATAAAACGAAACCATCACTCCTTTTAGGAACATTATTTTAAGCTGCTTTATTATTGTGCAGTTATTGAATGCTTTATCATTTAATGATCATATCAATATATTGGCATTTAAGTGAGCAATATTGAAGTGAAGTTATTTTTCAAAACTGCCATATCAAGTGCTACATCGTTGGATTCTACACAAAAACAGCTTTCTAATGATGGTACTTTCGACTCCCATTTCAATTTAAAATAATCAAGTTGGTCATGCTGCAGTCGTAACGATCGATAAGAAAATTGGAACCACGAATATTAGTAGAAAACCGTAGGTTTTACTTCTATACCAAATTTCAGAGTTCTATCTATGGCTGTATTGAAATAATACCACCGTTTCCATACTTAATTTACGCACTGTATATGAAGTTTCACCGCCATACCTCTTTTCATTTTTGAGATATTCTGTTCACACACAGACAGACAGACAGACCAATGAACAAAACCATGTTTTTGGGTTCAGGGGACTCTAAAACGTGAAGATCTATTGAAAACTCAATTTCGAATTTTTGTGGTGAATCCCATACTTCCTCTACTGTAAAAGGAGGTAAGAATTGGTCGAAACATTGGTTGTAATATTTAATTGGGTAAAGAATCGATGCAATTTTTATTTATATTTCAAGGTCGACTTGCTGACTTGTTAACTCAATTTTTACATAAAAAGTTGCAGAAGCATTATGGATTCAAAAATATATTTGCTGTCTGAGTTTCAATATTTTCTGCTCGGTCATCTTAGATTGTGCTTTGTTTTTCTTCTATCAAAAGTATCCAACGTAGGTGTGTATAAACATATTAATCACTTTAACAAATTAGAAAGATATAAATATTTAGCTTCTAAACTCTCTTTGGTTTTTCTGATCTGTTTTGCGAATTTGTTTTAGCTTTTCGATTTCTCAAGTCTGAAATAAAACAATCAAGCCGAGCCATTTTTCGAACTATCGACAACGTTGCGCTTGGCATATTTAATATCTTTTAAGGCTGAAAAAACTGTTACTCAATTGTTTAGCGCAAAGTAACACACTAGAGACTAAACATAAAAACAGGAAGGACATCAGTAAAACTATTAAGCTGTAATTAGACTTTGCTCGAATGCAATCACAAGTATACAAAGGTTTTTGTTTTTTGCATTAGTAGCATTGAAATATTTATCTTGCTGGAAAATATTTTAAAGCAGCCATTGTTAGATTTAGGTGTAAGCTTTTGAAGCATAGCTTTTAGGCGTCGAGCTATAGGGACGCCCAATGGTAAATAGGTATATACAGGCTGCTCGGTAAAGAATGGGACACCGATTAGTCATAGATTCCTTACGTTATAATAAATCGATTAAGCCTAATATACCTTAGTACAAATTCCTTTCAATAAGAAGCTATAGGGCCATAGTTTTTGTGATCATGGCTACTTGGCAAGTGCACGTCTTAATGACAACCCGAAATTTTGAGAGGAATGTTAAGGTAAACGGTTGCTTTTAGGCTTAAGAGCTAAGAGGACATTATTTTTGTGTTTTTAATTCTCTTTCAGATATTAACCTAAAATTTCAAAAAATGTTACAGATAGCGAAGATAGAGTTAAAAAAAGTATTCAAAGATTGGTAAAGTACCTCTTACAGTCAAGTCTAATTTATGATTTTGTTTTTCATTAATGCAGTACGTAACAGTAAGCATGTATACAGGATTTCAAATCGATATCTCTACATTTGTGGAAATTGACAAAAAAAATATAAAATTGAACTTCAAGGCCCGATAACTTCTTACTGAAGAGACTTTGTACTAAGGCATATTAGGTTTACTCAATTTATTATAAAGTAAGGAATGTATGATTAATCGGTGTCCCATTCTTTACCTAACACCCTGTATAAATAAATTCGATCTAATTAAATTTGTGCAAACTCTAGGTCTTGGTTGCGTTTATCTCCTATGCTCTAGTAATGTGAGTTTAATTTGAACAAAATAATAGTCGTTTCAATGAGGTTAATAGTTGTTTTAACAACAGCAATCATTTTCTGAGACTAAAAATCGTTTAATAGTTATTTATTAGACGAGTGTGGAATGTTACACATTAGTCACGCAAGAAATATTAGCCACCAGACCGTTAGGTCGAGTGGCTAATTTTCTTAAGTGACTAATGTGTAATTCCACACGAGTTTAATACAAAATTTTATCCAACAAATCCATATATTGTTCATGTAGGTAATTATTTTGAAAATGTATTTGACAAATAAACGGGGTTATGCGCGCTATTGCGCGGTCTACCCTATTCAATTTAACACCATTTTTAGGCCTATTACGTTGGGCCATTCCGTTCTGTTACACACTACGCCCCTGCCCCCCCCCCCTGCTTTCCACCTGACCAAAGAAGGGGACCCTCGGGGATCCGCCCCTCTCCAAGGGGGCCCTCGGGGCTTCGCCCTTCTCTAATGGGGCCCTTAGGGCGCCGCTCCTCTCCAAGGGGTTCTCGGGGCTCCGCCATTTTCCAAGGGAGCCCTCGGGGCTACGCCCCACTCCAAGGGGGCCCTCGGAGTTCCGCCCCTCTCCAAGGAGGCCCTGGGGATTTCAAATATTAATTTGAATAAAAAATAGTGTTGCATCTAATTTTATTATTCATGGTATCTTTCTACATTCTCTCACTAGTGACTTTTTGAATATTCTCTCACTAGTGAGTAATATATCACATTACTTATGCAAAATCAACATAATAATAGTGTTATTATATAGAGGTGTTGGATAAACATGTTTATTTACTAGCATCATGATATTGTACATTTTCGTCATAGAAACAAAATATGAAATGCTACTCATAACTCCCTAGGGATTTTTAAAATTATTTCTCCCTCAATCTTATGGTTACTATGCTACAAATAGCATCTTAGCACCCATACATTCAGGTAATCCTTGATGTTTTGAAATTTTATAATCCTTTATCTAATAGACGTGTCTGTCTGGGACGCCGTTTTGTCTGTCCGGGACGCTGTTTCAGCAGCCAAACCGTAAGAGATAGAGAAAAAAGTTATTTAAGTTATATGTTTGGAATGGTCATGTCAGGTCAGGAACCAAATTTCAGTCACGTGACACTTTCGGTTTTCGAGAAATGACAAAAAAGGCCGTTTTTTAAATAGAACACGTATTAAATAAAAACTGTTTCAGCAGCCAAACGGAGCTGCGATCCTCTGCGCCTTAAAACGTCGATCGGTTAGGCAACCACTTTGACACCTTCCAGGTCTGTGTACAGTTTTTATTTAATACGCGTTCTATTTGAAAAACGGTCCTTTTTGTTTTTTTACTTCCTTTTACGATAAAGGAAGTATTGGATTCACCCCAAAAATGCGAAATTGAGTTTTCAACAGATCTTCACGTTTTAGAGTCCCCTGATCCCAAAAAACATATTTTTTTTCATTGGTCTGTGTGTCTGTCTGTCTGTATGTCTGTGTGTCTGTCTGTCTGTCTGTGAACAGAATATCTCTCTTCTAAACGAAAAGAGGTATGGCGTTGAAACTTCATATATCAGTTTTGTGTACTATGTAGATGAGACAGCAAGCTTTTGAAGAAAATCGCATAACGGAAAGTAGGTGTTTACTCTTGTGATTTTTCAGTTTTTTTCGATTTTTTCAAAAACGGCTCTAACGATTTTTTTAAAACTTTACATTTTTATTACATTTTTAATGTGCATTGACGTGAGATAGGTGATTTTCCAGTTGAAAACTTCTAAAGTGGGTTTCTTTTGTTTTTTTTTTCAATTTTTTTTATTAACTCCTATTTTAAATGGAACACCCGGTATATTATTAAATTTTTGAATTCTGCTTAAGATTTTAGAGAAAATTTGTCTGTTCAACTAACGCTCTATTTTGTACCGTTTTTGTAGAATTCGTAATTTTTGAAAATTTTTGACAAATGCTTAAAAATTAAAAATTAAATTTTTGACTAATTATAAGATCACTGTAAAAGGAAGTTGTGTGAGTGTATCACACCAGATTTTTAAATGAGACATTTGTCTCACTGGACTGCTAGTAGTCTTACTAATACGCTGGTAAATAGAATATTGTATGCGCCACGAGAGATATTTATGTTGTTTACCTTCGGTTGACTTACATAACTCTGGTCTAGAGGCCCTCGCTCTGTAACCACGCCAACCTCAGGAAATAAATATATTCATATCTCCCTTAATGCATAAATATATATTATACAACATCTTCTAGTCATAAGTCTATTACTAGATCGATTCTAGACCTCTAAAGTGGCCTATAACCCACTAGTGAGTTAAACCATAACCCGCTAGTGACACAAAAACCGGCTCACCAACTACTATATTGTCAAGCACTGTCAAGCTATGTCAAATTTGAGATTTTCAGGTTAAGTTTTGCGTCAGTCTGTGTCAAATAACAAACAAAACCTATCATACTAACCTCGAATTTGACATAGACTGGCAATACACTTCAATACTGCCAAACGTATAACACGAATCACAGGCGACATTAATTGTAAATGTGTTTGATCTGTCGGTACTTGCCAATTTGTCACTATGCGTTTTCACGGCTGTCAATACAAAACTTATGTTATTTAGATATTTACTGTGTTGTCCGGTAAAATCTTGAATGGCACGCGTGTGTTACACACTTATACCATATATAACTGTCATTTTAATAATATAAGAGTTTCATAACAACATAAGTATAGAAGCTAGAACAACACCCACAGTAAAGTAATTCTTACAATATACTAATTGATCTAGACGGTTTAGTAAGATGTGCAAATTAATAAGATCCTTTTTAAAGAGGATTTTAAGTTATATAAAGCAATTTCACTTCTATTAAAAATTAACGTTGAAGTCGTTTTCACGAAATAGAAATCGCTCACTTTACACAAAATATTTATTATTTAAAAAAAATGTTTAAGTCAGATTAAAAGACTAACAATAAAAAAAATTACAGAGGAATTGACAGCAGCTGGAAATTTGTAGAAAAGATTCTTTTCTTTTCAACGAATTCCTCTAACTTTCCAGAATTCCACCGACTTCCTTGAGAATTCCTCCGACGACCTCCGATTTCCTCAGACTCCCTAGCTATCCTAGTGAGTTAGTTTCAGAACGGATTGTAGCTAATTAATTTCTGAACTCAGTGAAAGACATTTAAAGTAATAATTTCTGTGAAATCACACTCGAATAAACCTAACTATTTTTATTTATTACCTACTACCAACCTCAATTACAAACACACTTGCCTGCAACAAACGAATGAGAATTTAGTTCCAAAAACAATTGATTCCCATACTCTACTTACCTCTGGGAGGTTCTTTTGTAATGCTCCGAAAAGTTTCCCTTATAACTTTTTAAAATTTAATTCAATTTAGTACGGGTAGATTAAATGCTCTTGGTGCGATTCATAACTGAAGTGCATAGACAGATAACAAAGTAGAAACAAAGTTTATGTTGTTCTAAATAATTACAGGTTAACTCGTAAACTAGATTAAATGTAACAATGTATGTACCGTATTATATTTATAAATAAAGTTTATTTCAGGATGGTAGACGTTGGACGTTGGTTCTGGTAGATCTGCAAACTACCATGTATAAATAAGAACCTGGTATGGCACAAGATCTCGATTAAATTCGCCTAGAACAACGCGGTAGTTCATACGAGACCCTTGTGGAATCAAACATTAGCACAAGATGGTGGCGGTATGTTTATTTTTAGTGCCAAACTAATATTACTAAATTTCGACATATACTCGGGTTGTACCTCTGCTCGGAGGTAAATCAAACAGTATTGCTGCTCACCAGTCCCTTTGGCTGTATTTAAGGGACCCAGAGTGATGCAAAAGCAAAAACATGACTTTACCAAAAGCCCGACGGTGGACGGCAATTTAATCAACTTCAGGCCACGGATTTTGCGCTTTCCTCGGGATCTGAAATTTTCTTCTGGTGGTACGGCAGGACCCCGCCCCTGGACAAAAATGTGTTTTAGCAGCTACGTCGTGGCTTTACTTACTTCTTGCTAGAAAATGACTTGAGTGACCACTCCAGCAGTGCGCTCGTCTTAACCACTTTGTAAGCGAACTCTCTATCGCTTCTTCTGTAATAGTGTCGGAACTCTGACTTCAGATAGGAGACCGGATTGCAGGTAAATTTTGCGTTGTTTCCGGGGCAGGTTAAAATGTGCCTCCAAAGGAACTGTGCTGAGGGTTTCAAAGAAATATACGCTGCCGGGGCAGATGTTTGTTTGTTTAATCTTAAATAAATAAATGAATAAGTATTTGCCTTTACGCAAAATATTTATAAATTTGAGTAAACGAGCTTTGGGAGTCTGAGTTTAACCCGGCACAATTAGTGAATCAAAATTTAAATTAAAAATTACCAGAGTAAAATTAGCAAAATTTGGTTAACATTACCAAGTGGCTGATTCGCAAAGCAAAATTACAAAATACACCACAAAAATAAATAAATTAACTTCTAAATGGAGGAGGGACGAACGTGGGGTCCTCGTCAAGAAATTTAGTAAAACGCTGAGAAAACTCTGCTTCGCATCTATTTACACACTCTAAAAACAGAAGATACAACTACTCTCTGTTGGTTGAAATTGAAGTAAATTTAATAACAATTGAAAAAAGACGCTTGCAATAAATTGAATCTATCGCTAGTTTGAAAAATGTATTAATTAATTACATAAAAACTTTAAGTCTAAATGTAAACCTAATTTTACCATTGCCTTTAGCGCATTTCGAAGCATACTTGTACCAAAAATCACATCTCTCTGCAACCGAGCCATGTGGAAGCTCAGATGTACTGCCGGAAAAGTGATTCCCCAGTCTATCTGTACGTGTGTGTATGTTATCTAACCTGGGTCAATTTTATTCATTAAGATTTGTACACATAGCTACATGTGACACTGCAATCGGCACTCTCCTCTTAAGTCATAGAGTCCAACAGCTCTGCTAGTGGATGAAGACTTTAAAATATCTTAAAACACCTCCTCCGAGTATGTCCCTGCTTTGCGACTTGCCCAAACCCCTTTATGAAGCATCTTTGGTGCATAAATGTTTTGTAGCAGCTCTTATTTCACCTATACGTAAATTCGTAGCTTTCAGGTGCACAATATTCAGTTTTTTGTTTGCAGGCCTCCCCGATCTGAAACACACATTTGCTCATTAGCTCTGTCGGAGATCTCGCCTTCCAGTAAAGCTCAAGTCATCTCCGATAGCAGCTCTCAGTGTACATCAACAGCCCCATTTGCTCTCCAGCGCTCAAAGTGGTGTTGTGGTTTTACACATCTTTTTCACAGTAATTATGCCGCATGCTTAGTTTTTGTTATCACATTTCGATACATTGTGTACCGCACAAAACTTTGTCGAAAATGTGTTATTCTATGCTCACTAAAGCTAATATGAAGCCTTAATAGTTTGCTGGCTCTTTGTGTCACTAAAAAGTGGGATTTGCTAAAACGTAGCCTTACATATTTCCAGAAACCATGAAAATGCCCCGGATGTGCTTGATATTGCTTGAAATGCACTTAGCACATGTGCAAGGAAATCAATTTGTGTTGTCTCTTTTCTTATAGCAAATGCACTTTGTTAGTTACTCATTACCTTTATTTGCAAAAATGTTCAACGTACAAGCGAATATCACAGCATCTTATATCACTGGAATCAAGGTTCATTTTCTCTCTTGTGTTTAATGCCCTCCGCTACGCGTCGGACATTAAGCTTCATACGCGGGAGAATACCTTTGTTTCCTAGATATATAAATAACTAATAATTACAATGACTATTTTGTTAGTAGCTGGCCAAGAACCCATACATTGAGAGCTCATTCCTTTGATAGTTGCTACTTACAGTTTTGAGAGGTATAGAGAGACAAACTTTTGATTTCCATCGTTGTTCCACTAGACATCATGGAAGTGTTGCCGAACGCTTTTCATTCAACGATTTTCAACAATTAATTATAGAATAATTTTGACTTATGATTAAAGTCACCAACAGTTACTGGCAGCTGTTAGAGCCCATAGTCTTTACGTAGGTACTCTTCTTCTTCATGTGCCGTGCTCGGTCCCCCGAACTTTGGCGACCGCTATAGATAGAGCCTCTCGATTCTCAGCCAACTTGAAAAGTTTACCAGCTTTGTGCATGCCAGTCCACTCTGGAATGTTTCTGGGCCACGACACCCTCTCCTACCTACTCCTCGTTGTCATTCAATTTTACCCTTCAAAATCGTAAGTACTGATTTCGTGAATTTAAACGTGAACGGTGTACGTTAGAAAATAAAGCAAACTTGGACGACCTCCAATAGCTGATTGTGGTGAAAATAATAGTACACCGAAAAGCTGCTTAAAGGGAGATAAGATTTTATATTAACAGCTGTGTGTGAAGACGCTGGCGAGTCGGTGGATTCTACATTTATGTATTAACCCAAAAACAGAGACACGCGCGGATCGATTGGAGCTGATTTATGTTAAAAAATTTAATGTAGGATCTTCAAAGCATTTAATGTTTAACATTGTCAGAGGTGATGGGTCTTGGATCTATAGTTATGCCCTCGATACCAAATAAGAAGAAGTGTTATAAGGCTGTGCTGACAAAAGTTATTCGCAGTAAACTTCACATAAATAATTGGTTGCTGGTTTGTTCAAACGCATTGGTACAATTATTATAGTAATTCCTCGTGCCGATCGTTAAACTGTAATTTCTGACTGATTAAAGTTTGCTTTCTTTAAGTCTTTGAAAAATTACGTAGTGATCGCTGAAAATGGGGTTGCGAGGCATTTTGTTACACTACGATAAATGCAACTCTTTTCACAGCCGCAAGAACTTATTACATAATTTTGGAGTCCAGTTGGCCAGTTACCCTCTATACAGTTCAGATTTTTTTAAGCAACTGTGGCGGTTTCTGAATTTCCGCGAATCTTTGACGACATTCCCAAAACATAGTATGTGGTTTATTGCGGGAAGTGGTTTCAAAAAGTTTAACAAGTTTATTTAGGCAAATGTAAAACAATTTTTTGGCTTCGCCTAATTGTTTCGCCAGTTATCCAATTATTTCAGGCTTAACCTGTATATTTTTAGTTGAATTATATATCCTTTGCATTTTAAATTCTTCAATTTTTCAAATCAGCTTATTTTGTACCTGTATCGAGTTCCTTTCGTTTGCGCGATGCCCTCTCGACCCGCGCTATCTCTTATCAGAGTGCAAGCTTACTTTTGGGCACGAAATTTTCGTCCGAGGCACTTGCTGTCTTACCTAAGCCCGCCGTCATCGGCGCGGCTAAGGCTTGATTTTAATTAAGTCAAATTACATGCGCTCACCAATTTTTATGAGCATTGTGTTTCCTAAGGGCTGATTATGATCAGGTACGAAAGCGTTTTTCTGTTTTAATTTTCTCCATAGTAATTACATTTTTTCTTAGCTCTTAATTACCAATTTCAACCACGAGTTTATCTCGGAGGCCAAGGCGCTTGCCTTATCGCATTTCGACACCTGCTGGGTTCCGGCGTATTTGCTGCCTTTTTGAGGATGCTTCCGCAGCAATTTTCGGCGCATCCACGGCGTTCACGTCCAGCTTATGTTTCGAGGTTAGTTAGTGCTACTCCAGGATTAAATCTCAAATTATCTTCAATACCTGGATTTTACTTTTATACATTTTAAACACAGTAATTATTGGGAATTTAAATTCATACGTTTTGCATTATTAACATGTAATGTTCTTGTCATGCTCTTGTTTTTACATTTTGAATTTTTAAGCTTATAGTTAATTATGCTCAGCATTTAAAGTTGTTATTTTGATGTATTTCGACCCTCTGTAAAAGGTACAGTCACGCTTCTTTTATCTTCATAGCCTAACAGAAGGTTTTATTAAATGGACTGCGATAAGCTTATCCCACGAATATTTTTGGTAAAGTTATTAAAATAACCCGAAAAGGGTTTTTTGATTTTATGCGTGTCCGCAACCTTCAGTTTACGTACACAATTTTGTTATCACATTATTTGCATTTTAATTAGTCTGATTATTATTACTGCACACATCAAGACTTTTTATTATCTATTAATTAAACGTTAGTCACTTGCAGTTTAGTTCTTCTTATTATTTGAAATCTTTTGATTTCTGGCGCCCAATTTCCTTTCCTTTTTGTAGACATTCCAGAGTACACAGCTGATGATTTGAACCTACGATCCAAGGCCGCCGAAATTTGAGTTAGCTAGGGCCATCGCGGTGAGTAAAGAGTTTTCAGAGCTGCCGTGGTGTATAAACTGTAAGGGGGGTTGATCTGCGATTTTTACTACCATTGCTTATTTTATTAATTAATCGCAGGTCGGCTTCGTTATTGTTTCAAATGGGAGGAATATTTGTTTTATAACTAACTATTAACAAGATAGCCCCTTGTATAAATATATGATAAGATTTGATTTATAACACGTACAATGAAAGAAGCAGCGTAGCGCAGCTGGTTAGGTGCTAGGCTTGCATTAAACTAGTCCTCGGTTCGAATCCCGCAGGGGCCGAAATTTTTCCGCAGTCTCGGCGATTGGAATCGGGTTCGGTGAGACCATTCATAGTGGGGCACCAAATTAACTGTGCTCTATTCAGAGGCACAGACCTAAGAGATAAAAACAACAAAGTCAACACATCACCATGATGCACACCTCACACAATGGTTGCTGATAAAGCACAAAAGGCGTCCTCCAACTTTGTATCCCGAATCCGTGGCAAGTTGAGCATTGTACTGCCAGATGCAAGCGCATAAAGCACCAGATTCTACACCGTAAGTAAAATTGAGGTATCGATAATACATACATACATACAACCTGGCAATGTTAACCGATTTAATATGAATTAAAAATGTATGGCGTCGCTTTCTGTGGGCAGAACCTAAATTACAAAAATTTAATTTCTGCATTTTGTATTTGTAATATGATTATAAAAAGATGGAAAAATTCTATAATTTGGCATTTGATTTTTGTAACTTATCTATTTACAAAATCAAAGAGAGTGATCGTTCTCGTGTACTTAAAGAATTGGCTTGAGCAAATTTTGGGCAATAATAAGAATTTATTTACAACCTAAGTTGAGTCTGCATTAGCTATCCATTCTTCCTTGTTAACAATTATAAAAGTAAATGTCGACTTAATTATATTTTAATATGGCATGCAATATTTTGCCATTTCATACCTGTAATGACAAGGCGAAGGACAAGCTATTACTGTATTTTGCGGATTTAATTATCTCCAAACCACCATCAATTAAATACTACGATTTGCTGAGCCACATGTTAATTGCAAAGATTGTGGCGGGTGCATGCAAGATGCTTCAATTAATCCCAGAAGATATTAGGAAAATATGCTTTCATGGATTTTACATGAATAATTTACCGTCGCATGTGTTGCTGGTCATTATGTGATGTGCAAGGATTTTTATAACGATCAGTTCTGCGTTGGGTAAATCGGTCACGAAACATCCTTGCTGCGGCGGAAATTGTTGGTGTACACGGTGAACCTGAATGTTTAAAAACGCAATTATATTTAGGCATTCACTTCATTTCCGTGTTAAACATGCCATTTAGAACTCGCAAAATAGCCAATCAATGACATGCGATTTTAAAAAGAAAGAAAATAATAAACCTTTGATAAAACTAAATTAAATATTCTTTTAGAAAAATATTATTTTAAACTACAGATGTTCAAATTAACAATAATGCTGAAGCATCTTAACAAAGTTAACCAATTTGAAAGAAATTGGCAGGTCTCTTTTGATAAATTTGATAATGAAATAACAGCAAAATTTTAAAAATATATAAAACTTAAATTGACCTGAAAAATTGCAATTCTAACTTAAAAAAATACATAATCAAAGTCCATACATCGAACTTCTTTGAGAAAATTTTTTACATATTGGTAAATTTTAAAGAAAATTCTGTGTTATGATCGAATACTTTTGCAACTTAAGGAAAAAACTTTTAACACCCGTAAATTTCTTTTACTCGCATTTTTTAATACATTTCAAATGAAAAATTATTTTACTGGAAGATTAATATTGCTGTAATCTAACTATTTTACAAATTTGATCGCTTAGTCAATTACCTAACTATAATCTACCCTAAGGACTAACAATCGTATATGGTATCCCTCATTCGGCCTACAGTCACTAATACTCTATACCATAGTGCAGTTAATAGAAGAATTAAGGGATTTGCGTTGATCAAGGAGGAATTTCTATAATCCTTCTTAATGACAATCATCCTCAACTTGGCTATAAATTTAAGGCAATGATTGTTGACGTACGGATTGCGAATATGTGTAAAAAGGGAGAGTTGAAACACTATTTTATCGGAACAAATGCGATTGATAAGTGAAATTGACGAAGCTGTAAAAAATGGAGATTCCGCAAAATTCGGGATTCCTTCCAATATTTCTCGTTATGGATACTTTGCTTTTTTATAATTCTATTTGAGTTCTTAACGTTAATCACGGTATTATGATGTTTTACGTCTGCTATATGGTGTATTAAACCAACTTTTTTTAGTTTTGACATATAAAATGTCACTTTTCAAAATTAACTGAAGTTTTCTATGATTTCCAGTGAACACTTTTCCTGAATGCAATGTAGCTTTTGTGGGTTTTCACTAATAAAAACGATATCGTCAACGAATCGAAGGCGACAGATACCGTCGAGCGATGGTGATTCTTTTTTGTTCCAATTTCTTGACAGCATCATCTAATCTAAGAGTAAAAAATTTCGTGGAAATTGTATTACCCCTTCTTACTTCCCTTTACTGTGGTATCCAGCTAGCTGCTTGGTCTTCTATGATTTCCAGTGAAGCCCTTTCGTGAATGTGTTATCTTTAGTCGGCATCGACTGTATCATTTGTGGGTTTTCATTAATAAAACCGATATCCTCAACGAAGCGAAGATAACAGATACTGTTCAGCGGTGGTGATTTGGTTTTGTTAAGATTTCTTGAAAGCATCTTCTAATGTAAGAGTAAAGAATTTCGTAGAAATTGTATTACCCTGGTTTACTTCAGTTTACAGTAGTATTCAGCTTGTTGCTTGGTCTTCAATGCTTTCCAGTGAAGCCCTTTCGTGAATGTTATCTGTAGTCGGCATAGACTGTAGCTTTTGTGGGTTTTAATTAATAAAAACGATATTCTCAACTAGGCGAAGGTAACACATACCGTCCAGTGGTGGTGATTCATTTTTGTTACAATTTCTTGAAAGCATTTTTTAAGGTAAGAGTAAATAATTTCATAGAAATTGTATAACCCTGTCTTACTCCCTTTTGCAGTGGTATCCAGCTAGTTGTGTGGTCTTCTATGCTTTCCAGTGAAGCCCTTTCTTGAATGTTGTCTGTAGTCGGCATCGACTGTAGCTTTTGTGGGTTTTCATTAATAAAAACGATATCGTAAACGAAGCGAAGGCGACAGATACCGTCCAGCGATGGTGATTCCTGTTTGTTCCAATTTCTTGAAAGCATCTTCTAATGTAAGAGTAAAGAATTTCGAATTTTTGTTGTGAATCCAATACATCCTTGATTGTACAAGGAAGTAAAAATTATTGCTTTAAGACAACCAAAAGAGCTAAAGGTGTTTCTTTGGAATACAGAACAACTAGTAGATTGCACCAGATTAAAAAAAATACAATCGCCCAGATTTGTGTCAGTCTGAATTGTAAGAGATATCAGAAATTACATAGACACAAAAAGATTACCAATGAATGTATCATCCTAGAAAAAACTTGTAACGTTATCAGCTTTACCTGTGTTTCATTCTCTAGTAGTTGACCCATAATAACCAATATCTCAAAAGATTAATTCTACGTGTATGGAATCTAATACGGAATATCATCCAATTCTATGTAAGCAATCTATTATCATAAGCAACATTTAAACGTGACGATATTTTAAACATGCTGTATTAGGCCCTGAACACACGGGATTCCGTTTCCGAGATTCGGTATGCGGGATACAGAATCTGAGTCTGTTCAGACACGGCGACAGAATCTCAGACGCGGGCCTTCAGTCACTTGCAGTGCCGTGCTGTTATGGACCTAGCATTGCTGTTCTTTGTTTCTGTCGAATTAGTCTAGAAGTGCTGTATTTAAAGTCAGGGATTGGGCTCTACTAAGCTAATAAATTTTTCATTGTCAAATAATACATTCTATGATCGTTGTATAGTAATGAACGCCCTGCTTATTCGATTTAAATAGAAGTTGAAGAAAATCTGCTACGCCTATGATATGATATCATATGTTCTGGCTGGCAAAAATAGGCGTGTCCAGGCCCTGGTCCACGTGGACTCATATGCTCCATATGATCCAATGGTAAATCGGTATCCGAGATACAGAATGTGTCGCCGGCGGCCGATTTTTCTTATCTCTCCATTTCGGCCGCCGGCGACAAATTCTGTATCTCGGATACCGATTTACCATTGGAGCATATAGAGGATATGAGTCCACGTGTACCACGGGATGGACTCGCCTACTTTTGCCAGCCAGAACATATGATATCATGTCATAAGCGTAGCAGATTTTCTGCAACTTCTATTTAAATCGAATAAGCAAGGCGTTCCTTACTATACAACGATCATAGAGCGCACATTATTTGACAATGAAAAATTTATTAGATTAGTAGAGCCCAATCCCTGACTTTAAATACAGCACTTCTAGACTAATTCGACAGAAACAAAGAACAGCAATGCTAGGTCCATAACAGCACGGCACTGCAAGTGACTGAAGGCCCGCGTCTGAGATTCAGTCGCCGTGTCTGAATAGACTCAGATTCTGTATCCCGCATACCGAATCTGGGAAACGGAATCCCGTGTGTTCAGGGCCTTAGGGAAACTGCGAATCTGAGGCAAAAACGCTCTATGAGTTTTCGACTTCTTTTTATGTTACAATGTATCTTCAGGGTATTCATCGTCAATTTATGAAACACTCTATATAAGATACCTATACAGGGAATTTATTTTAATAGTTAACATAACCGTTTAATTTCTATGCCACCTTTTAATCGTACAGGTCATTTTCATGGTTATTAAATGAGACCAATAGATTAGAGCGTGTATTTTACGAGTTAACATAGGAATTATTACTTGTCAAAAAGACAATTAAAAGTTGTCCTAATGGATACAACTGAAGCAAAAACACAACACAAAGTTGTTCCTACTCATCTACTTTTTAGTTGCATACCTACATTTCGGTAACAAAATTAAAGTTTCTTATTAGCAAGTACCTAATTCAAATTCGTATGTTAACTCGTAAAATAAACGCTCTAATCTATTGATTTCATTGGTAACTATTAAAGTGACCTGTATTATTAAATGCAGGCATAGAAACGAAACTGTTATGTTAACCATTAAAATAAATTCACTGTATAATCGATAACGCCATCTACCTCTAGGTGTAGGGGTAAACCAGATATTTATAGTAATTCCATGACACTTTTTACTTCCTTTTACAATAAAGGAAGTATTGGATTCACCCCAAAAATTCGAATTTGAGTTTTCAAGAGATCTTCACGTTTCAGAATCTCCCGAACCCAAAAAATATGTTTTTGTTCATTGGTCTGTCTGTCTGTGTCTCTGCCTGCCTGTGAACAGAAACATGTTTTTGTTCATTGGTCTGTCTGTCTGTGTGTCTGTGTGTCTGTCTGCCTGTGAACAGAATATCTGAAAAATGAAAAGAGGTATGGCGTTGAAACTTCATATATAAGTTTTGTGTGCTATGTAGATGCGACAGCAAGCTTTTGAAGAAAATCGCATAAGCCGAAGTAGGTGTTTACTCTTGTGATTTTTCAGTTTTTTCGATTTTTTCAAAAACGGCTCTAACTATTTTTCTTCAACATTTACATTTTTATTACATTTTTAATGCGTATTGATGTGAGATAGGTGATTTTCCAGTTGAATACTTCTAAAATGGGTTTCTTTTGTATTTTTTTTATTAACTCCTATTTTAAATAGAACACCCGGTATATTATTACATTTTTGAATTAAGCTTAAAGTTCTAGAGAAAATTTGTCTCTTTACCTAACGCTCTAATTTGTACCGTTTTTGTAGAATTTGTAATTTTTGAAAATTTTGACAAATGCTTAAAAATATAAAATAAAATTTTGGCTAATTATAAGATCACCGTAAAAGGAAGTTGTGTGCGTGTTGTTTGATTCACACAGATGCGTGCATCAAAACCTTTTTGATTATAATTAATCACGTAATTCAAGTCATAACTGTTTTATCTCATTCAAAGGTCGTGGTAAAGCCAAATTTGCATCTTGCCGTATTTGTTTGCCTCTGTTAATGTTGGAAAGGAATTTGTAAGCTTCCCTTAATGGCTTTAAAGCGGATGGATACATTTTCTACTAGAACTTAAGCCGACTGGGTTTATGGATTTCGTTCAATTGCCTCATTGAGAGAGCTTAGCATTAAGGTTTCTTAGAATAAGCATTTTTCCTAAATAACGTGCGATGCTCCGATTGGCTACGCAGGATCGCCTCAGCCAATAGTGTTTGAGCTTGCCCCTCCTTGAATTGGCGAGTTCGTCTCGCTGTAAATTCAGAGTTAGTTAGATTCAGAGCCTCGAGGAAGCAAGTTCAGCTATGCTTTGTGCTAGTTTGCGTTTCGGTCTAACTCCCTGGTAAAGTCGTTTCCAGGTTGTTTTGTGTTACGGTTACGCGCAATTCGCTATTTTCGCGTGGCCAATCCAAGCGTGTCACAACAGTTGAAGCTTTTGTAAAAAACCATCGGTCCATCAGTGACGTTTGTAATCGTTGTTACTCAATATACTCGTGTTTGTTAAGTCTTGTTTCACTCCAACAACTAACTGAACCCAAGTTAGGGTTATTAAGTGGCAGTTCCCGGCAATCCCATTGAACCGGAACTCGCAGTGGATTAATTGGGGGCCCCATTCGTGGAAGCCTCTTATCAAGTTAATCGTACAAAAAACATTGGTCCTTCGAGCCGGATGTGGAAGAAGCTAAAAAAACGCGAGTGTACAAGTTTCCAGTAGCTGGTGGATGCAATTGCTCCAACATCGTTTCGTCGGAGAGCGTCAAGAAGCTTCGCCAACACCAGGAAATTCAACCATCGAGAGCTTACACCGAGTCCAGGTCCCACGTCAAGCGGCAGCGATCTGCAGCGGGTTGGTTTTCTGTTCGTCAAGAAGTTACTACGTTCTCAAATCGGCCTAATGGAGGCCGACGCTGAAAACTTTGATGAACTTTTCAATGAATTTGACTCTTTTATGACTCATTTTAGCGAGATTAGTAGCCCAGTAAAGGAATTCTTATCAAAAAATAAGATCAGTTCGGGTATAAAACCGAATGTAGGTCAAAATTCTTCGCAAAGTGGCCCTTCAGGAGAGCTCGCTGGATTAAGATTACCACCCTTAGATTTGCCTTCCTTTTCGGGGAAATTCGAGAATTGGGTTCAATTTCATGACTCCTTTACGTCGCTTATTCATAACAACGTTAATTTGACCAACGTTCAGAAATTTTACTATTTGATTTCTTCCCTTAAGGCAGAAGCTGCTAGTTCAATCTCGTCGTTAAAAGTTACCAACGATAACTATACCATTGCTTGGGACATTCTAGTCAAGCGATTTGAAAATAAGAAACTGATCACAAACATAAATGCGTTATTCAGTTTAGAGAACGTAAAAAAGGATTCACATTCGTCTGTTCAAAGGCTGCTCGATAGTGTAGTTAGAATTTTGGAAATTTTAAAGGCGTACGGGGAACCCACAGTCGACACCATACTAATACATATCATAGTTTCGAAGCTCAGCTCAGCAATGCAGACTGACTGGGAATTATGCAAACATGCCGGACAATTTCCTACTTTGCGAGAGTTGTTAGATTTTTTAGACAGCAAAAGTCACTTATTAGGTTCGCTGGAAGCTGCGAAAATAGGTTCGAGTTTGGGAAATCAGGGATCCGAGCAAAAAAGTCATGCACGCGCTCATGTAGCCAGAGAGCAAGGTAATCACTCTTGTGATTTTTGCAAAAATAGTAATCATTCGATTAGCGCTTGCGAATCATTCTCAAAATTGTCGGTAAACGCTCGTATCGAAGAGGCGCGTCGTTTGAAATTATGCAACAATTGTCTCAAGCCCGGACATTTCGTGGTAAAATGCACATCGTCGAGATGCCGCGTATGCAGAAAAAAGCACCATACTTTACTGTGTTTGCGTCCAAAGCGCGACGCGCACGAAAATACTTCGTCGCCGCGTCCTGGACCGCCAGAATCCAGCAGTGACGCACGGGAGGTCGGGGCCGTCTCCCCGAGCGAGGCACCCGTCGCATCCGTTTCAGCAGCTTGTAGCCGTCCTGCAATCGCGGCGCCAGCGCAAGTTTTATTGTCCACGGTTAGCGTATTCGTAGAAGGATCCTCCGGGTCATTTTCCCGGGCAAAAGCTCTTTTGGACCCCGGATCCCAACTTAACTTAGTTAGCGCCGACTTGTGTCAAAATTTGAAAATTGAGAAACGAGGTAATATCACCTCACTGTCGGGTGTTGGTGCCAGGGCTCTGAACGCTGAATTCAGAGCAAACGTTCGAATCCGCTCCCGTAACGGGAAATACGAGGACATTTTGAGCTGTATTGTGTTAGACAAAATTACGGACCCTCTGCCGGCCCTTTCTTTCTCGTTGAGGGATTTGAAGATCCCACCAAACATTGTGCTAGCCGATTCAGATTGTAATACACCGGGAAAGATTGATCTTTTATTAGGCGCGAATGTCTTTTGGCAAGTGCTCTGTCAGGGACAGGTGAAATTGGGCCCAGAGAAGCCATTCTTAACAAAAACTCTTTTTGGTTGGGTTTTAGGCGGAAACATGAACATCGAAAATCGAGCGCTCATGCTTTCAAATAGAGTTCATTTAAGTGTAGCCGGCATCGAGCACGGCATTCAGAGATTTTGGGAAATCGAGGGGGCTTACGGTTCATCAGGCCGACTCTCTGCTGATGACAAATTTTGCGAAGACCATTTTCAATCGACTACGAAACGGGCGTCGTCGGAGCCGCGTAGGTTCATCGTGAGCATACCTTTCAGGAAAGATGCTCCATCGCTGGGAGACTCGCGCGGTATAGCGTTAAAGCGTTTCTATTCATTAGAAAACAAATTGTCAAAAAATCCCGAGTTGAAAACCGCGTATTCCGCATTTCTCAAAGAATACGAGTCGCTTGGTCACTTGAGCAAGGTGGACGACGAAGCGAGTCTTCCTCATCCTAGGTTTTATTTACCACATTTGCCAGTCATAAAGGAGGACAGTTCAACGACCAAACATCGCGTTGTTTTTGACGGCAGTTGTGCGTCCTCCTCCGGAGTATCGCTTAACGACCTTCAACATAAGGGCCCAGTGGTCCAGCAGTCGTTGTTTGCAATTCTTTGTCGCTTTAGGCAATTCAAGTACGTGCTGAAAGCAGATTGCGCCAAAATGTATAGGCAAATTCTCGTGGACCTCTCGCAGACGCAATACCAATTAATTTTATGGCGTGACGACAAAACCTCAGCGGTAAAATGCTTCAAATTATTAACGGTCACCTACGGTACTAAATCAGCCTCGTACCTAGCAACTAGGTGCTTGATACAAATCGCCCAGGAAATCGAAGCATCGCTTCCAGAGGCCTCATTAAGAATTAGCCGGGATTTTTATGTAGATGACCTACTGACTGGTTTTGAAAATAGGGCGGAAGCCATAAAAACGCAATTCGAAATTAGTAGCGCTTTGTCGGGGTACGGGTTTGAATTGCGAAAGTGGGCATCCAACGACAGTGAAGTAGCTAGCGCCATTGGTGTAGATCGCGGCAGCATGGAGCCCATTTCTTTGACGGAAGACGCCACGGAGAAAACTCTCGGCATTTTTTGGGATACTCGGCGGGACGTGCTAAGTTACAGAGTAAACCCTAGCTGTTGCAAATCAGTTACCAAGCGGGCTATACTCTCTAGTATGGCTCAAATAGTCGATCCCTTGGGACTACTTGGTCCAAGCGTTCTAACTTTGAAACTTCTCGTGCAACGGCTTTGGCAGTTGAAGTTGTCATGGGACGAAACGGTGCCCATGGAGATGCGCTCCAGATACGACGAACTCCATTCTTCATTACGCTCTTTGGCTCGTTGGCAATTCCGAGACGGGTAATTTGCGATGACATAAATTCGATAGATCTCCACGGATTTGCGGACGCGAGTTCTGTAGCCTACGGGTGCGCCGTGTATATACGTTGCGTTGACGCGCGCGGTAATGTCACCACCAATTTGCTTTGTGCTAAGTCAAGGGTCGCTCCATTAAAAACAATATCCTTGCCTCGTTTGGAGCTTTGCGCAGCCTTACTGTTGGCTCGTTTGATTAAAACTATACTCGATTCCTCCGCATTTAAATTTGACCGCGTGTACTATTGGTCGGACTCCACCATAACTCTGCACTGGATAAATAAGGATGCGAGTAATTGGAAGACGTTCGTCGCGAACCGGGTGTCCGAGATTCACGAACTAAGCAATAGGGAAGAATGGTTTCACGTGCGTACAAATTGCAACCCGTCCGATATAATTAGCAGGGGAATGTTACCCCAGGAGTTACTCAACTCACGCTTGTGGTGGCACGGGCCAGAATTTTTGTCACAGGCGGACTTAAAACCCCAGCCCGTTAAAATTGATTCGGGTGAGCTAGCAGCCCAAGAGTCGCGCCCAGTAGTGGCCACTCTTCACCATCGCGTCCCAGAATTTGAACTTTTCAGGCGCTATTCCAGTTTTACAAAATTACAGCGCGTAGTCGCGTACTGCCTGCGTCTCGCGAGAAACAGAAACACCGAAACGCGCTGGTCGGGACCTCCAGCCATTGACGAATTGGAGGACGCGACTCGCCGCCTGATCAAAATTGCCCAGGCGGAAGTCTTTTCCGGAGAAATAGCAGTTTTGTCTAAAAAAGCGCCATTGCCGAAAAATAGTGCGCTGCTTTCTCTAAACCCATTTCTGGACGATCAGATCCTACTGCGCGTGGGCGGCCGTCTAGAAAACTCCAATCTAAGCTTTGATCAGAAACATCCCCTTTTGTTACCAGCTAGTCACCCTTTGTCGTTGCTAATCGTGAAGCAAGAGCATTTGCGGCTCTTGCATTGTGGACACTCGGTGTTACTGGCCTCATTGCGGGATAAGTTTTGGATCGTGAGAGCCAAAGACCTAATACGTAAAGTAATACACAATTGCGTGATATGCTTCCGGGCCAAGCCTAAGATGAATGAACACTTGATGGGATCACTACCCGAAGCTCGTGTCACACCCTCTCCCCCTTTCAGTAATTGCGGGATAGATTACGCGGGTCCCGTGTTTATAAAAAACAAATCCGGGCGAGGCGCGAAAGAAGTAAAGGCTTACGTAGCCCTATTTGTGTGTTTAGCCACGAAGGCTATTCATCTTGAACTCGTGGAAGACCTCACGACGGAGGCTTTCATCGCATCATTGAGGAGATTCATCTCCAGACGCGGTTTACCCTCCAACATATTTTCTGACAATGCTACCTGTTTCACCGGTGCCAGAAATCAGCTATCGGAATTAAAAAATATCCTGTCAGGCTCTAGTGAGCAATGCATAAGGGAAGAATTGTCGAAACATAACATTAAGTGGAATTTTATTCCGGCACGCTCTCCGCACTTTGGCGGCATTTGGGAAGCGGGGGTAAAGTCATTGAAATATTATTTAAGGCGAATATCTTGCAATGCAAAGTTAACTTTCGTTGAGTATTACACCATGCTGACTCAAGTGGAGGCGATACTAAATTCCCGTCCACTCTGTGTTCTCCCTACCGACGCCTCATTCCCCGAAGTCCTTACTCCTGCCCACTTCTTGATCGGTCGGAAGCTGACTTCGTTTCCGGAAGCCCAACTCCAGGGCATACCGGAAAATCGTCTCAGCCGCTATGGGCTGGTCCAGCGGCTGTCCCAGCAGTTTTGGGATCGCTGGTCCCGGGACTACCTCCACCTCCTGCAGCGCCGGCCTAAGTGGAAGTCCTCCAGCACGTCTCTAGCCCCCCAGGTGGGCGACGTGGTACTCGTCCACGACGAGGCATCTCCAAGCTACCGTTGGCCACTGGCAATCATTTCGGCCACATATCCAGGAGCGGATGGTGTTGTGCGTGTGGTGCAAGTGCGCGATTCCCGAGGGAATCTCCTGAAACGCTCGGTGCGTAAAGTGTACATCCTACCCAAAGACGATCATTGCGATCAAGGGCAATAAACATTGACTTTGCTCTTAGTTGGTAGTTTTCGCTAATTGAACATTTTGCTAGGTTTAGTTGTTTCTTTGCTTGTATTCATGCTAGTTGTAAGTTATCTGTAAGACTCTTGGATTATCATCTGTCATTAGTTCTTGTTATGCATTTGATTATTTTGTAGTGTTAGATTTCAGTTTAATTTTGGGATTTAATCACGTCGTGCCATAGTCGGCACTTCGGGGGCGGCATGTTTGATTCACACAGATGCGTGCATCAAAACATTTTTGATTATAATTAATCACGTAATTCAAGTCATAACTGTTTTATCTCATTCAAAGGTCGTGGTAAAGCCAAATTTGCATCTTGCCGTATTTGTTTGCCTCTGTTAATGTTGGAAAGGAATTTGTAAGCTTCCCTTAATGGCTTTAAAGCGGATGGATACATTTTCTACTAGAACTTAAGCCGACTTAGCATATTTGGGAATCATGGGTTTATGGATTTCGTTCAATTGCCTCATTGAGAGAGCTTAGCATTAAGGTTTCTTAGAATAAGCATTTTTCCTAAATAACGTGCGATGCTCCGATTGGCTACGCAGGATCGCCTCAGCCAATAGTGTTTGAGCTTGCCCCTCCTTGAATTGGCGAGTTCGTCTCGCTGTAAATTCAGAGTTAGTTAGATTCAGAGCCTCGAGGAAGCAAGTTCAGCTATGCTTTGTGCTAGTTTGCGTTTCGGTCTAACTCCCTGGTAAAGTCGTTTCCAGGTTGTTTTGTGTTACGGTTACGCGCAATTCGCTATTTTCGCATGGCCAATCCAAGCGTGTCACAACAGTTGAAGCTTTTGTAAAAAACCATCGGTCCATCAGTGACGTTTGTAATCGTTGTTACTCAATATACTCGTGTTTGTTAAGTCTTGTTTCACTCCAACAACTAACTGAACCCAAGTTAGGGTTATTAAGTGGCAGTTCCCGGCAATCCCATTGAACCGGAACTCGCAGTGGATTAATTGGGGGCCCCATTCGTGGAAGCCTCTTATCAAGTTAATCGTACAAAAAACACGTGTATCACACCAGATTTTTGAACATAGTCTCCTTTATTTTGATGTTTGTTTTGCTGCATTCTGTGCTGTCTTTCCCTATAATTGATTTTGCAATTACGCCGACGCCGTCTCATTTTTTTGGTCTTTTCTTTGGATCCTTGTTCTGGTTTAACATATCTCCTTGACTGATGAATCTTTTTTTAGTCGCTGCGTGTGCCCCCACAATCCTAGTTGCTTCTTCTCTATTGGTTCTAATATTAAATCTATTTGCAAGTTGCGCCTGACGTCATTGTCATTATTATTACCTCTTGTACCGCACTTAAACATTTTATCTATGCCGTCTGGGCCCTACTTTTTATATTTGAGATTACCACACATGGTATGTAACTACGTAGTCTTGGACTGCATAATTTTGAATTATTTTGAAGTTGACTGTCCTCTTATAAAGTTCTCATTCATTAAGTGAAGCACTTCTATAGGTTTTTTATTGCATTGTTTTTATCTTTATTCTGTCTCCCGTTGTTTGTATACGCACCTCTAACTACTTAGCATATTGCTTGTTCAAGGACTTCTTGTCTGATATTATTGTTAGGCGTTTCTGCTTTTATAGATATTTCCATTACTTTTGTTTTTACTTTCTTCTGCTAAAAAACGAAGGAAGAATTGTAATCGCGAAAAACATCACCTTCCGAGATTTTTCAGATCTTTACGTGTCAGGGTCTTTAGATAATAAAAAACAGGTTTTCTCAATTCTGTCCGCCTGGCTGCGTGTTGGTGGTATAACTCAAAATCTATTTGTTAGTAAAATACCATATTTTGCATGAGGATCTTATGTTTACCTAGTATGAAACCGCGAAAATTTCAAACACTTATTTATATACAGGGGGAGCATCTTTAAAATAAAATTTTGCTTATTTTTGAATTAACTCAGAAATACACTTGGCATACCGTTTTATTTAAAAAAAATGGCGGTGACGTCACCGACAGAATAGGCCGTAAATATCCACTACAATCAAAATCGATTGACGTGTTTCGGCATATTAGTGACAAGTGTCAAAATATGGATATATTGAATTTATTCCATTTGGCTGATACACACTGTACAGCGACCTCCCTTGCTTGAAAACACGTCTTCTAGTCGCCACGAAGCATTCACGACAAGTCTGTGCTGCTTAAGACTGAGAAGAGAACGTTCAACCGATTTACACCAGAAGTGAGTTAGTGCGCTAATGGCGTTTTACTGTTTCGGGTTGTTTTATTTTTTGATATTCTGAGGTTTAGTGTTTTCGGTTTGACTGAGTTTATGTATCGCTAACCTTTCGAGATATGGATTGACGAACTTGGGTTTCCAAATTTTCTATATTTGGATTAGGCTAGACTTTCGTAGTTATAAATCTGGACTGATAAACTTGGGTTCCTGGATTTACGAGTTTCTGGATCTGGGATCTTTGAATTTTGTAGGCTGTCTAGATTGGGTATTCTAGATTGTGATTGGATTTTCTGGTGGCTACTTTTTGGCCCTGGCACTACGTTTCTATAGAATGCTGGATGCTACAGAAAAGTGAAAACTTTGCTTTTATTTAAATAAATACTGGGCCACAATTTGAAATGTATTGACGTAAATCGGTTTGAAAACTTACAGCATTGAAATTTTCTAATTTATGCCGGATTTTGTTACGTATGCATGAACGATTAATCTATCTGAATTTTCTAAGCATTTTGAATTTTGTGTATTTATGTGTTTAGATTGTATTTGAACTTACATTCGTTATTCAGTGAGCGCCACGTGTACACGTCGCGGTTGTAATATGGGATTTGCTTCAATTACTTACGTGTAAATATCATCCATTTAATATTTTATTTTGGTACGAGGAACTGCCTGCCCTTTTATATTATTATCCTGCATGTACTAAAAGTATAAGTATTACTTTAATTGCGTCGCATTTATATCGTGTTCTTGCTGTACTAGGTTATAGATTATCCAAGAACCTGTAAGTGTAATTTGAAATCTCCCCTTTAATGCAACACCGTAAGTTGCGATTAAAGTAGCGAAGTTGAATATTTCGATAAATTTTTCTTAAAAAATACTGTTCTTTGTGGTTTCAAACAGGAGTAGCTTCGCTATGTAACAGTATAACCTTTTCAAATATCTAAGTGAAATAATTGGCGAACATTTTGACTATAAAAGTTATCTCGGAATAAACTACTTGTTGTGAACCACATACTATTTTTTAAGGTTATTCACTTCAGCATAGAAATAGCGTGGATATACTAAATTACACCAAATTTGCAACGAAATTTCGGAGCGATGTTAATAGCCACTTCTTTAGTTTAGTTTCACCCTAGAATAGTAATTTAAAATTTTTAAACGCCATGTATGGTTTTAAGTATTGCTTAAATACATAGCTTTACTAACAATATATTTTGTTATTAGGATTCGCTTATAAGTTTATGTCGTCACAAACCAACTGTCCTATTATATTAAATCTTGTTTTGCTGACGATGACGGTTTGAACAATGAATAAACCTGCAATATTTCTAACTGACACGCAAGAGTCATTAATCGAATTAAATTAATGTGCACTGTCCGCTACGTGAGTTTCCATGTTTTCGGTACAGAGAAAAACTAAAAAAGTTTCATTATTTTATTTAATTTACTAATATAAAAGCTGTGGAAAAGCAAGCCAGTTCAACTGTTTTAAATTACTTTTAGCAAGAAACTCGCATCATGAAGTGGTGTGCCTGCATTTTACTAGTTTGCGTTCTAATAGAACTTTTGGTAAGTTTTCCAAGTACTTTGATAAGTAACCTTTATCTCCTCGTTTTTGAGAATTATTAATAACATTCTAAACATGCCTTACACCTTCTCTACATAGTTTCCTGTTAAATGGAAGCAATTAGCTCATAGATGTATCACCTTATAGTATAGAAGTCGCGTAACCATGAAGTCACCTCAGTTTTAAGCCATCCGGTGGGGGCAATGAATTGCATGCCTACGCATTGTAGTGCTGTAGGAGCACTCCTTTTCGCAGTCGTCCACGGGTTTTATTTTGATATGATCCCGCAATTTAGTCAGATGGTCGCACCTTGTTGATAGCACGGCCATTGGCAAGTATCTATAAGCAGGACGTCGTGAGTATCCCAGAAGACAAAGAGCATCACTTTTGCTTTGTTCTAAACCGTAGGCGAAAGGTTAGAATGAAGCCACTTCATGCTAGCTTGTTTGGTAACAGGGTCATATTGATGGTTCCAACGTTCGTTCAAACTGATGATTCTCTCAAAAAAGTTACCAGAATCTGCACCGTTGCTGGTCTAAAGCCTACGATAAATGTTTGCTCGATCCTGTTTGTGCAAGGGTGTCAAAATTGGAAGCACTCGTCGTGCTGAGAACATATGCAAACTGGCATATAGCCGATAGTCGTGACTACTGTTTTAAATGTAGTTCGGCTATCTTCCATCACTAACTTCTTCATTTTAGCTACAATTTTGGGGTTCTATGCCATTGCAAGTCTTTCGCTTTTGCAACGTCTTTGAGTCCACGCTAACTGCATTCGTTGACTTAGTGGCGGACGGTCGATTCTGATAGGAAAGCATGCATCCTGCTAAACTGTAAACTATCACAACACACTATTAAATTGGCTACAAAATTTAAAGTTTTATACGAAATAGGGCGAAACTTTCTAGACTAACTTTCTACAAGATAGACAAGTCACAAGATATTGTTTATCAAGGCACACAAGGTAAAGAACAACAAAATGTATTTCCCTCCTGCTGTATTATTAAAGCCGTTATACTTTTACAATATGAAATATTTGATTATTTATTTATAATATAATTTACAGCCCCCACTACGTTCTAAGCTACTGCCAAAGTTTACTTTTGATTGCGCGTAGAAGACCTATAGAAAGTATTTAAAAAATAATTTTCGGGTGACCCTCTTGAACAGCAGCTCTTAAATTGTTTTTCTCATAGGATTCCTCTGTTTTAGAACATTAAGAAGAGCGCACAAATGTATGTTTAAGTAAAATTTAAATTGCCACACTTGTGCACACACATTTTATTTAAAAATTAAGTCATTTTGCCATTTCTTCCATGTTATTGCAAGAATATAATCGCTTACCGAATATTTCACTTTAATAACGCTAAAATAATGACAGCTGAAATAAGTGTGTTATGTAACTTTTCATACTGCTGTGTGTACAGAGTGCATACTCCATGCACATGATAAACACATAAACACAGTAGGGCGGCAAATTTGAAGAGACATAACTATCCAACGGACTCTGAACCTATTATCTATATTACATATATAAAGGAAAGTCACAACCCTGACTAATCAACGCACAGCCGTAACCACTGGTACTAGGAACTTGAAATTTAGGTGGAAGGTTCAATTTGTCGCGTAAGGTAGTGCTAAGAAGGGATTTTTTGAAATTCGACCTCTAAGGGGGTGAAAAGGGGTAAAATGTGTTTTCACGAATTCCTCAATATCTCGTAGGTCCGATGAGATATCGACTTGGTATTTACTTGCAACAATTGTCAATGCAAATGCCTAGAAACGTATTTCAGGATTTTGTCCTAATCAACCCCTAAAGGAGCAAATCTGGATTCGGGGTGAATTAAAGAACCCTTCGTATCTCCTATGTTTATTGAGTTAGAACTTTGTTTTTTGACATGTAGATGTCTTTATAAATAATTTAAAAAGTGGTGTCAGGGATTTTGAAAAATTTACCCCTAAGGGGGTAAAAAGAAGTAAAGTGTATTTTCACGAATTCCTCAATATCGCTTAAACCCAGTAAGCTATCTACTAGGTGTTTGCATGCATAGGTATCCAAATCAAATGTCTAAAAACACATTTCAGAATTTTGCCCTAATCAACCCTTAAAGGTGCGGATCTGTATTCGGCGTGAATGATAGAACCACTTGTATCTCTTGTGTTTGTTGAGTTAGAGCATTCTTTTTAAGCATATAGATGTGTTTTTCAAATCTTTAGAAAGGGGTTTTAGGTTTTTTTTTACTTCCACCCATAAAGAGGTAAAAAGGGAAAACTGAAAAAGGGGTAGAAGGTTAATATTTTTTTTCGCTCTGGGTTCATTTCAAGATAAAACGGTCTGAACGAATTTTCCGAAATGTCACCCCTAGGGGGTGAAACGGGGTAAATTGTGTTTTCGCGAATTTTTCAAAATGTCTTAGAATAAAATAAAAGGATTGTGGAAAATCCACCCCCAAGTTGTGGAAACAGGTATCCTGCTATAATTTATGAATACAACATCCTATAAGTATATATACTTTTGATTTTATCTCATTATCATACTAAAACTATAATTTTATCAATCTATACAAGGGCAACGACAATTACCTACACATTTCCAGGGGGTACGTGAAGCATAAAAGAGTTAAGGAAAACTTTTTTCGAAAGAATATTGTTTCCATTTATTCTACAATATTGCTTTGCGGCCTTAGTTTAGCGTATTGTGTGACGGGGAGGCACTCCAGGATTTATTTAAGATTTAGAAGAGAAGAAAACATTTGTAGTCCGTACGAAGAACGGGCATCTTGCTAGTAATTTATAATCACACAAATACCACTTATGAAAAATTAAAATGAGGAAAAGCGTGACATTGTTTTCTCTCCTTTTGTCCTGGCACATTCTCAATTATTGTGCAGTGTAAAACAGCTGTTTTCTATTCATTTCAAGCTCTTATTACTTATTCACGAAGTCCGTCTTCTTCGTTTGCCTCCATTTATTTTTATTATTCCTTCAAGTATGTATATTTTTCGCGAAGTTGAAATAACTGTCTTGTATTCATTGCAAACAGGTTTCTAAGCTCTTCCTTGAAGATTTTCTTTTCATATTTTGCCTCTCTTTTCTTTGATTTTTTGTGTTCTCTTTTTCTGAAAGCCAGTTCTGATGTTACTAATTCACGATGTCGTCACCTTTTACCCCTCTTCCTTTTATTTTTTGTTCTAG
>CALNHX010008303.1:0-62288 GCA_940337035.1 Agriotes lineatus | reverse complement strand
ATTGTCGATTTCCATTGTTGATTCATTTTGGGATATGCTATTTGGACGTTATGACGCACATAGCCGATTGACATTTAAATGACAGGGCTGTCTATGACTAATACGTTAGTTTTAAGATGATTTCTTAATTGCAGTATCAGTAGATAAATGACCAATGTGGTTTGAAATTAATATAAATAGGATGGTAATATATTGTTACCGAAATGGTCTATAAGCTCCACGTTGCGGATCAATAAATGTTATGATTGCTCGGTTCCTACTATCTGGTGCCTATTAAATATAATGATTACCTGTTTGTGAATTTTAAATAAATATTTATTAAGTTAAATTGTGGCTGGTGAAAAACGAAATGTAATAAATAATCACACAAATAAATGGTTGTATGCCCCTGTTATATTTTATCTAATCTGCGAAACTGATTTGGTTAACTACAAGGCAAGCATGAAACTCAAATCTCATTGGGTTGGGTTCATAAACGGACTTTACTTTATTCGTAAACTCAATAGTTCGAATGCGCGGTTCTTGGAAGATCAAAAAAATTCTTAATTTGACAAATAACACAAAATGTCGCTAGTGGTGACAGCGTATTTGAATGTTTTAAAAGTGAAATTACTGTCAGAAGCGCGTTAGGTAATTATTCAAATTTTTGCGCTTGCAACAATTATTAGCTCTGTTTTGTTTCAGTGATGACGTAGGAACACCTCGCCTTGCTTATTTCGTGACGTAAAAGGGACGCCAAAATGTGCATTTGTTTTTGTTCGCTTGGGTTCTCAGCCGAATTCGCACAATCCACCAACGCCACTCGATTTTTGGAAAAACAGAAGCAAATGGGGCTTCGGGAAAATGCTAATCCACTCCGGAAAGATTTGACCTCGGATTTCAATGCGTTTCCGACACTCTACACTTAAATTTGCAAGCTTTATCCTACCTCGTTTGCAGACTTCGAAGCTGCCCGTTGTGAATGCTGCTAGGATATTCTGCTGGAGACGGTCCCCTCGCTGCAGATGCTGTCCGTGACGTTCTTGCAGTCCTCCCCGAAGTAGTGGAGGCCTCTGGCTCTGGATTCTTACTTTTACCGGGAACAATTATCAGAAACCCCAGCTGAACGGCAGCCGATGTCCTCAGAGAAGCAATTGGAGAATTTTATATTTTAATGCTGCGGAAACCTTCACAAACACTGTCACATATACTATAAGATTCCTTTTTACTCGTAATATGCTCGTTTAATGGTATAAAAAAGTATTTAAAAGTGGAGCACAAATCTAACAAACTTCACGTAAAAATTAATTCAATTGTTCTCCTTGCTTTTTCAACAAAACAGCATCAGGTTGCTAGGTTACTATGATTATCTTACGTTAAAGGAAATTAATTTTGGTAAAGAAAGGTTACAAATGGAAATAAATTTGAGTAGATACTTAAATTATATTTACAATTTTCTTAAAACTAAATTATTGTCTTTAATCTTATAACTAAATCGTTCGGTAGCGCTGCGCACACAAACGTTATTATTTTTATTATGTCATTGCTTTGCTTTGCACTATTACACTTTTTATTTTAAAAAATCACTGATTTTTGAGTTCACTATGTTCGCGTCATTATCTTTTCTCTTCTGTTGCCTTCTAGAATTGCTCTTTTGCAATATTTCTATTATATTATCCTGCTTAATATACTTTTCCGCTTTGCTTACTAATTTCACTATCTTTTGCTTTTAACTTAACAAACTACGCTACTTTTATAATGCAGCCAACAACCTTTTGTGTCAAATACATTTTATAAATTGGTCTGGCTTTACATGTGCACAAACCTTATTCGAATTATATTAATTTAGTCACAAGCCAATCTAACCCTTTGAAATTTGCTTTTCCTTTGCGTACCTTTCTCCAAATAATTTAATCTTTCTCGCATCTCATTATCAATGCATTTACTGTCTTACTTTAGTTTTAAAATCAATTAGATAAAACATCCCAACTCTGTGCTTATTGAATCGGTCAATTATCTTGCACTGCAAACAGAGCCAAGTCGTGGGCCTCATACCATCTCAATATCTGTAGTCAAGGATTCCAAGTGGATAAGATCTAGAATCCTTCGATAGCCAACGAGGTCTCCCGGTTTAAAATATGTGACCTGTTCCAGCCTTGAGGCTCTCAATGTTGCTTCCCTCCTCACATACAGATGCAATGGTAGAAGGTTTACCATCACCTCCATGGCAGTTACGAGGTAGGAGAATAGCGCCCTTAGTACTCCCAGGCAAGCAAACTTCTTTACTTTTGTTTGAGGTTGCTTGTTATTGTAGCTTGTTCAGTTTTTGGCTACCATATCAATGCAGCGTAACTAATCATGTGTCTCACAACCATTTTGTGTGACCAACATATAATTTTAGGTTTCATTCCCCACCTCTTAGCAAAAAACCTTTGGCATGTCCATAGTGCCCATTGTCTAAATGGAATTAATTCTCAAATATTTGTCCTCGGGAGCCGCCAGATTCAGTTTCCGTCTAAGAGTAAATGGAACCATAGTTGTTTTGCTCGAAGAAATAAAAATAAGTTGGAATTCGATGTTCATTGAAAAGAAACCAATGTAAACAGATTCATTTTAGCGAATTCAAGTCATTGTTTTCAACACAAAATGGCTGCTCTAAATTTCTTAGTGCATAGACCGTTAACCTTTCCTTTAAACAAAGATCGATATACCACTGAACTTCAGACCATAAAAAGCATCGCTGTGTACAATGGTTTCTCTTCTAAAATTATCGATAATTTGATTAGAAAACAAAAAACAAAATTGCACGTTCGAAATTAAACAACTCTCCTCAGTCTTAGAAGTGAAGGACTCAAGTACATCAAAATTCCATTTCACCCGGTTACAAGGGGCCTAGCAAACATTTTTAAAGAATCGGGCCATAAAGTTGTGTATGGTTCAAACAACATTAGAAACTTGTTGGGAAATCCAAAAGACAAACTGAGGACTTGAGAGAAATCTGGAATTTACGAAATTAAATGTTCCCATTGTGATTCTAAATATATTGGGCAAACACGTCGTAATTTTGGTACTAGGTTTAAAGAGAATTTAGCTTATTTTAGATTCAACAGATTCGAAAAATCGAGTATTACCCAACATATTTTCGAAACTGGTCATAGTATAAAAGAGGATGACCTAAAAATTTTAAAGGCGTTAACTTCAACAAAGCAACTAAATTCCTTTGAAACCTTGGCCATTTTTAAGAACCGAGATAATAAACTTTTGAACAAAGATGGCGTACCAATACCATTCTCCATCTTGTATGATTTGTTGAAGTTACATTGACCGTCGGCCAAGTTCATTGGCCATCGGCCACGCCCTTGGGGTCAGACAGTATAAATAGATGTAATATGCGCTGACATCGCGAAATTCAAATTGCCCTCGACCACATCTCCAGGTGGACCAGCAAGTAGAGGATCAAACTCAACGGCACCAAATCAACCGCCATCCTTTTTCGACATCCAAACTCCTCCCGAAACCACAGACTGGATCCAGCCGACATAAATATTTCTATCCATAACTAAGCAATCCTCCTTTCAAACCAAGCCCGTTACCTGGGGATCACCTTCGCAAGAACCTGCTCTCTAAACCTCGACATCCGAGAAACCCTGAAAAAAGTCCGAAACCGTTGAAATCTTCTTCGGCGCATCCAAGGCCGCTTCCACGGCTGCGACTCCAGAACCCTCCTCCACACCTACAACACCTTCATTCGCCCCGTCATTGAATACCGAGCCCCCCTTCTCGCCACTATCAAACCACATTTTCTCCATCAAATCGCAGCATGCGAAAGGCAAATTCTTCGTCGCATATTCCGTCTTCACAGAGAACACCCCAGCAACCTAGTCCACATCGACACCCAAACCATTTCAATATGCGACCGTCTAACCCACCTCCAGCAGAACTACATCAAGCGCACTCTCCAACAAGGCATTCCCATCGCCAACGAAACCCTCACGACCTCCCACAAACCCCTAAACCGTGACGGCGTCCCAGTAAACCGTGTTTCTAGAAAACCCCAGAGGAAACTCTCACACTACTGCCCTCCTGTCCTCCCTGTACCCTGACCTCCCTGGAATCTTCATTGATACTGTGGAAGACACTCCACTGTCAATGAGGTGAACCATTTTTCTTTTCCTTTCAGTATACCCCCAACTAACAGCCAATACTACACAAATTTTTTTATTATCATTACAGATACCGGCCACCGAGGAAAGAAACAACAACCTCAACATCAGGACCAGAAGCAAAACCACCAACCCATAAGAAGGAAGGAAGAACCCAGGGCTGAAGAGGCCAAAAGCCTAAAACGGCCCCCTCCACAGATTATAATAAAATAATAAAATGAATTGTAAATAATTATCTGTATATACTTTGTTTAATATACGTATATATCTCTCGCTGACATCGCACACTTCCATTTGTAATTTGATCACGAGTATATCGTTGCCTCTTTTGCTGTGTAAGTTTTTTTGTAGCTACCGATGATGACAGCGTGGCTGTCGAAATACGTATTTAGCAGTTGTTAAATATTTGTGTGGTGGGGGATTTAATGAATTTGGGATATCAATATCACTTGATTAATGGTGTTTTTCTGTTTGAATATTTGAGATGTCTTAAACATCAGACTTCTTAAAATTGTTCTACCTTGTTAAGTAGTAGAAAGAGATATAAGTTTTATGTGCCATGCAAAATATCTTTTTTGCTTTACAGTGCTTGTTGATAAATATAATATTTGCATAATATGCATTTCACCCTACATCGTGAGGAATGCCAACTTAGCACTGGTGTCAAGCCGGAACAGTCTTGCTAAGGTCAACTTAACCTACGACAAGCTTATAGTTATTGTGTAGTATATAAACGCGTTACTAATTATGAATAAACGAGTCCGAATTCAACTGCGTTTGACTTCGCTTCTATAATCACTCCCTAAGCCTACTATTAGGAGTGTGAGGCTGCACTCTGGCGATTATCCAATGTTATCATCCTGCTCTGAGTGCTACTTGCGCAATATCACTTGTACGCTTAGAAGCAGAATAAACCAGGCCAAAGAGTAGGACACTTAATAGCCACTAGGTCCAATTCTGTTCATTGCTTATTAGACAAGGTACCACATATCATCGTAATAGAGTTGCTTAAGTAATAGAAAAAAGAAGATGTGGTTAGCGGTTATAGTACAGGCAAACTTAGTTAAAATCAATTATATCCATGTGTATGCTTCAGCATTTGTATGTAACGATAAGCAGATCGCAGTCTTCTCTGACAAACTGACCAAAGTAATGCTACAAACTAAGAACAGGGTTATCACGATTCTAATACGGGACTTAAGTTCTAAAGTAGAAGAGAATTTCTGATGACGATTATCTTGGCATCAGAAATGAAAAAGGAGAAAGACTAAAAGAGATGTTCATACAATTCTGTCCCCGGAGATAGATCAAATAGTGTCGTAAGAAATCAAATCGATTATATCAGCATTAACAAAGACTAAAGTAAGGTTCAGGGCACTTCATTCCACACGTAGGAATATGGCCTGAGACTCGGCGGGCCAAGGCCACCGAAATATTTCTTTCCGAAACACAGTCATCTGGCACACCGTTAACGGTATACTGGGTGATGTGGTTAGCATCATGCCTTCGACGACTGCCTTACTTTCCCTACTTCCGCAGCCGTGGTTTCTGTACCCAATTTTTAAGACGACTGGGTGAACTGCCCGCCAGTTGCCAGATGTGGAGATTGAACTTCGTACCGTGGCACCGCAGCCGAGCTCCCTAACCGCTCAGCCACGCTGACGACAAAAAGATTAAGAAACATCATTACATCGCCGATGCCCATTCTGAACACAATTGCCAGTTGACCCGACTCGCAACGGCAGTTGCAGCGTTAGAATTTAAAACAGACAATATAATTCAACCATTTACCTGGAATTGCATACGAATATCGAATGAAAGGTTATAGAGTTACCTCACACTGAAATTTTTTGAAGAAATGATTACGCTTCCATTAAACACAAAGTGCCATAAATATCTAATCATTTTGGCTACTGCTCGTAATATGTGCAAAGTAATATAGGAATCAATGAAAAATTATAGGTATTCATAATTCAAAGGCATTACTTAGCAAATGATACAATCTATTTCATTTACTAGAAACATATCTATCTATCAATTTGAAAAGACACTAACGTTAAGTAGAGCTTTAGCTAGAGACGGCAGTGTTGGAATTGTTCTAAAACTATTAGACAATTTAATCCATATTCCTAAAGCCAATGTGTCCGTTTTTGTTATCGATTTTGAAGATGAAACTATTTCTGTATACTACCAAGAACTACGGGTAGGTTGTGAAGCATTGCTAGCCACTGAGTACGACTTCAGTGATATTTTCCCTCAAGTCCTACTTACTTGGGTAATTTCCAAACCCACTAAAATCACAATATTGTGAAATTTAGTTATACATATATTTAATTATTTTTACGTAAGTATGGTATAATTAACCTAGTGAAAATGTGCTTAGCAGATACTAAAGCAAAAGTGAGAATTCAGGACCAACTTTCAGAAGAATTCAAAATAGAGGTGGGGTTGAGACAAGGAGACGCTCTCTCAACAACACTTTTCAATTTTGTGCTAGAAAGGGTTGTACGAAGCCTACCAATAAACCCTGGAGGCACAATCTTCAACAGGCATTGCCAAGTACTAGTATATGCGGATGATATAGATCTCATTAGCAGAAACACGAAAAAGCTAGAAGAAATGTATAAATATTTTGTTTGATTCACACAGATGCGTGCATCAAAACCTTTTTGATTATAATTAATCACGTAATTCAAGTCATAACTGTTTTATCTCATTCAAAGGTCGTGGTAAAGCCAAATTTGCATCTTGCCGTATTTGTTTGCCTCTGTTAATGTTGGAAAGGAATTTGTAAGCTTCCCTTAATGGCTTTAAAGCGGATGGATACATTTTCTACTAGAACTTAAGCCGACTTAGCATATTTGGGAATCATGGGTTTATGGATTTCGTTCAATTGCCTCATTGAGAGAGCTTAGCATTAAGGTTTCTTAGAATAAGCATTTTTCCTAAATAACGTGCGATGCTCCGATTGGCTACGCAGGATCGCCTCAGCCAATAGTGTTTGAGCTTGCCCCTCCTTGAATTGGCGAGTTCGTCTCGCTGTAAATTCAGAGTGAGTTAGATCCAGAGCCTCGAGGAAGCAAGCTCAGCTATGCTTTGTGCTAGTTTGCGTTTCGGTCTAACTCCCTGGTAAAGACGTTTCCAGGTTGTTTTGTGTTACGGTTACGCGCAATTCGCTATTTTCGCGTGGCCAATCCAAGCGTGTCACAACAGTTGAAGCTTTTGTAAAAAACCATCGGTCCATCAGTGACGTTTGTAATCGTTGTTATTCAATATACTCGTGTTTGTTAAGTCTTGTTTCACTCCAACAACTAACTGAACCCAAGTTAGGGTTATTAAGTGGCAGTTCCCGGCAATCCCATTGAACCGGAACTCGCAGTGGATTAATTGGGGGCCCCATTCGTGGAAGCCTCTTATCAAGTTAATCGTACAAAAAACATTGGTCCTTCGAGCCGGATTTGGAAGAAGCTAAAAAACGCGAGTGTACAAGTTTCCAGTAGCTGGTGGATGCAATCGCTCCAACATCATTTCGTCGGAGAGCGTCAAGAAGCTTCGCCAACACCAGGAAATTCAACCATCGAGAGCTTACACCGAGTCCAGGTCCCACGTCAAGCGGCAGCGATCGGCAGCGGGTTGGTTTTCTGTTCGTCAAGAAGTTACTACGTTCTCAAATCAAAAGTAAGTCCTTTTCCATTACACCTTCGTTTAGTGTTGTTTTTTGCTTGTGTCAGTCATGGTGGAAACTCGTTCGACATCAGCAGTCATGTCGGAAACTCGCGCTTTAACCACTCGTTGCAAATTCATAAAAGCCAAAGTAGATCGTTTCGAAACTCTATTTCATAGAATTTCTTCGTCCAGCCCCGTGAAGGCTCACGAGGTCGGCAACTTGTCAGAAGAGTTTAGTTGTTTCCAAAATTTGTTGGATGAGTATGAGAAGTCAATGGAGGGCCTAATGGAGGCCGACGCTGAACACTTTGATGAACTTTTCAATGAATTCGACTCTTTTATGACTCATTTTAGCGAGATTAGTAGCACAGTCAAGGAATTCTTATCAAAAAATAAGATCAGTCCGGGTATAAAACCTAATCTAGGTCAAAATTCTTTGCAAAGTGGCCCTTCAGGAGAGCTCGCTGGATTAAGATTACCACCCTTAGATTTGCCTTCATTTTCGGGGAAATTCGAGAATTGGGTTCAATTTCATGACTCCTTTACGTCGCTTATTCATAACAACGCTAATTTGACCAACGTTCAGAAATTTTACTATTTGATTTTTTCCCTTAAGGGAGAAGCTGCTAGTTCAATCTCGTCGTTAAAAGTTACCAACGATAACTATACCATTGCTTGGGATATCCTAGTCAAGCGATTTGAAAATAAGAAACTGATAGTAAAATCAAACATAAATGCGTTATTCAGTTTAGAGAGCGTAAAAAAGGATTCACATTCGTCTGTTCAAAGGCTGCTCGATAGTGTAGTTAGAATTTTGGAAATTTTAAAGGCGTACGGGGAACCCACAGTCGACACCATACTAATACATATCATAGTTTCGAAGCTCAGCTCAGCAATGCAGACTGACTGGGAATTATGCAAACATGCCGGACAATTTCCTACTTTGCGAGAGTTGTTAGATTTTTTAGAGAGCAAAAGTCACTTATTAGGTTCGCTGGAAGCTGCGAAAATAGGTTCGAGTTTGGGAAATCAGGGATCCGAGCAAAAAAGTCATGCACGCGCTCATGTAGCCAGAGAGCAAGGTAATCACTCTTGTGATTTTTGCAAAAATAGTAATCATTCGATTAGCGCTTGCGAATCATTCTCAAAATTGTCGGTAAACGCTCGTATCGAAGAGGCGCGTCGTTTGAAATTATGCAACAATTGTCTCAAGCCCGGACATTTCGTGGTAAAATGCACATCGTCGAGATGCCGCGTATGCAGAAAAAAGCACCATACTTTACTGTGTTTGCGTCCAAAGCGCGACGCGCACGAAAATACTTCGTCGCCGCGTCCTGGACCGCCAGAATCCAGCAGTGACGCACGGGAGGTCGGGGCCGTCTCCCCGAGCGAGGCACCCGTCGCATCCGTTTCAGCAGCTTGTAGCCGTCCTGCAATCGCGGCGCCAGCGCAAGTTTTATTGTCCACGGTTAGCGTATTCGTAGAAGGATCCTCCGGGTCATTTTCCCGGGCAAAAGCTCTTTTGGACCCCGGATCCCAACTTAACTTAGTTAGCGCCGACTTGTGTCAAAATTTGAAAATTGAGAAACGAGGTAATATCACCTCACTGTCGGGTGTTGGTGCCAGGGCTCTGAACGCTGAATTCAGAGCAAACGTTCGAATCCGCTCCCGTAACGGGAAATACGAGGACATTTTGAGCTGTATTGTGTTAGACAAAATTACGGACCCTCTGCCGGCCCTTTCTTTCTCGTTGAGGGATTTGAAGATCCCACCAAACATTGTGCTAGCCGATTCAGATTGTAATACACCGGGAAAGATTGATCTTTTATTAGGCGCGAATGTCTTTTGGCAAGTGCTCTGTCAGGGACAGGTGAAATTGGGCCCAGAGAAGCCATTCTTAACAAAAACTCTTTTTGGTTGGGTTTTAGGCGGAAACATGAACATCGAAAATCGAGCGCTCATGCTTTCAAATAGAGTTCATTTAAGTGTAGCCGGCATCGAGCACGGCATTCAGAGATTTTGGGAAATCGAGGGGGCTTACGGTTCATCAGGCCGACTCTCTGCTGATGACAAATTTTGCGAAGACCATTTTCAATCGACTACGAAACGGGCGTCGTCGGAGCCGCGTAGGTTCATCGTGAGCATACCTTTCAGGAAAGATGCTCCATCGCTGGGAGACTCGCGCGGTATAGCGTTAAAGCGTTTCTATTCATTAGAAAACAAATTGTCAAAAAATCCCGAGTTGAAAACCGCGTATTCCGCATTTCTCAAAGAATACGAGTCGCTTGGTCACTTGAGCAAGGTGGACGACGAAGCGAGCCTTCCTCACCCTAGGTTTTATTTACCACATTTGCCAGTCATAAAGGAGGACAGTTCAACGACCAAACATCGCGTTGTTTTTGACGGCAGTTGTGCGTCCTCCTCCGGAGTATCGCTTAACGACCTTCAACATAAGGGCCCAGTGGTCCAGCAGTCGTTGTTTGCAATTCTTTGTCGCTTTAGGCAATTCAAGTACGTGCTGAAAGCAGATTGCGCCAAAATGTATAGGCAAATTCTCGTGGACCCCTCGCAGACGCAATACTAATTAATTTTATGGCGTGACGACAAAACCTCAGCGGTAAAATGCTTCAAATTATTAACGGTCACCTACGGTACTAAATCAGCCTCGTACCTAGCAACTAGGTGCTTGATACAAATCGCCCAGGAAATCGAAGCATCGCTTCCAGAGGCCTCATTAAGAATTAGCCGGGATTTTTATGTAGATGACCTACTGACTGGTTTTGAAAATAGGGCGGAAGCCATAAAAACGCAATTCGAAATTAGTAGCGCTTTGTCGGGGTACGGGTTTGAATTGCGAAAGTGGGCATCCAACGACAGTGAAGTAGCTAGCGCCATTGGTGTAGATTGCGGCAGCATGGAGCCCATTTCTTTGACGGAAGACGCCACGGAGAAAACTCTCGCCATTTTTTGGGATACTCGGCGGGACGTGCTAAGTTACAGAGTAAACCCTAGCTGTTGCAAATCAGTTACCAAGCTGGCTATACTCTCTAGTATGGCTCAAATATTCGATCCCTTGGGACTACTTGGTCCAAGCGTTCTAACTTTGAAACTTCTCGTGCAACGGCTTTGGCAGTTGAAGTTGTCATGGGACGAAACGGTGCCCATGGAGATGCGCTCCAGATACGACGAACTCCATTCTTCATTACGCTCTTTGGGCTCGTTGGCAATTCCGAGACGGGTAATTTGCGATGACATAAATTCGATAGATCTCCACGGATTTGCGGACGCGAGTTCTGTAGCCTACGGGTGCGCCGTGTATATACGTTGCGTTGACGCGCGCGGTAATGTCACCACCAATTTGCTTTGTGCTAAGTCAAGGGTCGCTCCATTAAAAACAATATCCTTGCCTCGTTTGGAGCTTTGCGCAGCCTTACTGTTGGCTCGTTTGATTAAAACTATACTCGATTCCTCCGCATTTAAATTTGACCGCGTGTACTATTGGTCGGACTCCACCATAACTCTGCACTGGATAAATAAGGATGCGAGTAATTGGAAGACGTTCGTCGCGAACCGGGTGTCCGAGATTCACGAACTAAGCAATAGGGAAGAATGGTTTCACGTGCGTACAAATTGCAACCCGTCCGATATAATTAGCAGGGGAATGTTACCCCAGGAGTTACTCAACTCACGCTTGTGGTGGCACGGGCCAGAATTTTTGTCACAGGCGGACTTAAAACCCCAGCCCGTTAAAATTGATTCGGGTGAGCTAGCAGCCCAAGAGTCGCGCCCAGTAGTGGCCACTCTTCACCATCGCGTCCCAGAATTTGAACTTTTCAGGCGCTATTCCAGTTTTACAAAATTACAGCGCGTAGTCGCGTACTGCCTGCGTCTCGCGAGAAACAGAAACACCGAAACGCGCTGGTCGGGACCTCCAGCCATTGACGAATTGGAGGACGCGACTCGCCGCCTGATCAAAATTGCCCAGGCGGAAGTCTTTTCCGGAGAAATAGCAGTTTTGTCTAAAAAAGCGCCATTGCCGAAAAATAGTGCGCTGCTTTCTCTAAACCCATTTCTGGACGATCAGGGCCTACTGCGCGTGGGCGGCCGTCTAGAAAACTCCAATCTAAGCTTTGATCAGAAACATCCCCTTTTGTTACCAGCTAGTCACCCTTTGTCGTTGCTAATCGTGAAGCAAGAGCATTTGCGGCTCTTGCATTGTGGACACTCGGTGTTACTGGCCTCATTGCGGGATAAGTTTTGGATCGTGAGAGCCAAAGACCTAATACGTAAAGTAATACACAATTGCGTGATATGCTTCCGGGCCAAGCCTAAGATGAATGAACACTTGATGGGATCACTACCCGAAGCTCGTGTCACACCCTCTCCCCCTTTCAGTAATTGCGGGATAGATTACGCGGGTCCCGTGTTTATAAAAAACAAATCCGGGCGAGGCGCGAAAGAAGTAAAGGCTTACGTAGCCCTATTTGTGTGTTTAGCCACGAAGGCTATTCATCTTGAACTCGTGGAAGACCTCGCGACGGAGGCTTTCATCGCATCATTGAGGAGATTCATCTCCAGACGCGGTTTACCCTCCAACATATTTTCTGACAATGCTACCTGTTTCACCGGTGCCAGAAATCAGTTATCGGAATTAAAAAATATCCTGTCAGGCTCTAGTGAGCAATGCATAAGGGAAGAATTGTCGAAACATAACATTAAGTGGAATTTTATTCCGGCACGCTCTCCGCACTTTGGCGGCATTTGGGAAGCGGGGGTAAAGTCATTGAAATATTATTTAAGGCGAATATCTTGCAATGCAAAGTTAACTTTTGTTGAGTATTACACCATGCTGACTCAAGTGGAGGCGATACTAAATTCCCGTCCACTCTGTGTTCTCCCTACCGACGCCTCATTCCCCGAAGTCCTTACTCCTGCCCACTTCTTGATCGGTCGGAAGCTGACTTCGTTTCCGGAAGCCCAACTCCAGGGCATACCGGAAAATCGTCTCAGCCGCTATGGGCTGGTCCAGCGGCTGTCCCAGCAGTTTTGGGATCGCTGGTCCCGGGACTACCTCCACCTCCTGCAGCGCCGGCCTAAGTGGAAGTCCTCCAGCACGTCTCTAGCCCCCCAGGTGGGCGACGTGGTACTCGTCCACGACGAGGCATCTCCAAGCTACCGTTGGCCACTGGCAATCATTTCGGCCACATATCCAGGAGCGGATGGTGTTGTGCGTGTGGTGCAAGTGCGCGATTCCCGAGGGAATCTCCTGAAACGCTCGGTGCGTAAAGTGTACATCCTACCCAAAGACGATCATTGCGATCAAGGGCAATAAACATTGACTTTGCTCTTAGTTGGTAGTTTTCGCTAATTGAACATTTTGCTAGGTTTAGTTGTTTCTTTGCTTGTATTCATGCTAGTTGTAAGTTATCTGTAAGACTCTTGGATTATCATCTGTCATTAGTTCTTGTTATGCATTTGATTATTTTGTAGTGTTAGATTTCAGTTTAATTTTGGGATTTAATCACGTCGTGCCATAGTCGGCACTTCGGGGGCGGCATGTTTGATTCACACAGATGCGTGCATCAAAACCTTTTTGATTATAATTAATCACGTAATTCAAGTCATAACTGTTTTATCTCATTCAAAGGTCGTGGTAAAGCCAAATTTGCATCTTGCCGTATTTGTTTGCCTCTGTTAATGTTGGAAAGGAATTTGTAAGCTTCCCTTAATGGCTTTAAAGCGGATGGATACATTTTCTACTAGAACTTAAGCCGACTTAGCATATTTGGGAATCATGGGTTTATGGATTTCGTTCAATTGCCTCATTGAGAGAGCTTAGCATTAAGGTTTCTTAGAATAAGCATTTTTCCTAAATAACGTGCGATGCTCCGATTGGCTACGCAGGATCGCCTCAGCCAATAGTGTTTGAGCTTGCCCCTCCTTGAATTGGCGAGTTCGTCTCGCTGTAAATTCAGAGTGAGTTAGATCCAGAGCCTCGAGGAAGCAAGCTCAGCTATGCTTTGTGCTAGTTTGCGTTTCGGTCTAACTCCCTGGTAAAGACGTTTCCAGGTTGTTTTGTGTTACGGTTACGCGCAATTCGCTATTTTCGCGTGGCCAATCCAAGCGTGTCACAACAGTTGAAGCTTTTGTAAAAAACCATCGGTCCATCAGTGACGTTTGTAATCGTTGTTATTCAATATACTCGTGTTTGTTAAGTCTTGTTTCACTCCAACAACTAACTGAACCCAAGTTAGGGTTATTAAGTGGCAGTTCCCGGCAATCCCATTGAACCGGAACTCGCAGTGGATTAATTGGGGGCCCCATTCGTGGAAGCCTCTTATCAAGTTAATCGTACAAAAAACATATTTCGAGGAAGCAGCGGCAGTACAGGGTTTAAGGGTAAATGCCACAAAAACTAAGTACATGATAACAACAAGAAACACTGGGATGTTCGAAAATATTACATATATAAGCATAAACGGGCAATGTTTCGAGAAAGTCGAGTGCTTCAGATATTTAGGGTCGTTAATTACGGGGGGGAATAAAATACTGGAAGAAGTGAATGCCCGCATAATGCAAGGAAATAAGTGCTTCTACGGGCTACAAGATGCGCTACAAAATGTGATAAAGTCAAAAACGCTTTCAACAAACTCTAAAATAAAAGTGTACAAAACGGTAATTAGACCCGTAGTGTTATACGCAGCAGAGACATGGAGCCTCAGAAGAAAAGAAGAACAGATGTTGGAGACATGGGAGCGGAAGATCTTGCGGAAAATATACGGGCCGGTACAAGAGAATGACGGGTGGAGAGTAATAATGAACCATGAACTCAAAATAATGTTTAATGGCCCGAGTATTAACAATGAAATACGAAGCAGACGTTTAAGGGAATAAAGAACTGGAAGAAGAAAGCGAAAAACAGAAAGGAGTGGGCAGGGATTGTAAGAGATGCGAAAAAAAAACTGCAACAGCATACATAATGATAACAACAACAGACTGCGACAAACAGCGATGAGATGAACAGGCAGCCTTGCTGACTATAACAGCAGGGTTGGAGTGCGGGCTGCTGCCGCTCCTTGTAAAAGACCAGGCTCCGTAAACCGAGAGGGAGGCTAAGGTCCTTTAAAGACTGATGCAGCCAAGGAGTAAGTAAGTGAGTAAGTATGGTATATTAGTACAGTATATTAGCTACACCTAGAGTCCCTATAGTACATATATGCAAGATTTGGGACATGTAGGTGATTTGTTTTAGACCCACAAACCATGGAGTACTTGATTTTGCTGATTTTATACTTGATGCATACTTCTTTCAAATAAAATAAATGAAATGTATTGTTCTTAATCAAATGGTCCTTGATTTTCGGATCCAGTAGCTCATCTCTTATTACATATACCATCTCTAGCTACACCCTTAATATGGAAGAAACAACAGACGTAGCTAGAATCAACAAAAAGCTATATTTCTAGATGGAATCAATGATTTTTTAAAGATAAATAAAGTGCTCGCCCAAGCCTAATGTTGGAAAAGTACTTTGAGTTACTGCTATTAAAAAAGAATTAAAGCTAAAAGACATTTATAGTAAAGTATAGGTGTACTAAGTAATATTTCACTTGTGTAGAAATGTATACTACTTAAATGAATAACGATCACGTGTTGGCTGAAAGTATTGGTCATTATTAGTAAATCAATCATCTGCTTATCTACATTATGCCTACTCTAAATACCTATGACAAACATGTAACAATAAACTTCCAGGTAAGTAAATAAAAAGCTTCACGTAAGTTTTACCCACAGTTGGTTAGGAAACAGCTTTTATGTGTCTGCTGTTAGTTTTTTATTGACAAGTCATAAAAAAGTTCAATCCTAATTTCATTTTCACGCTATTCAAAAATTTTACAAAAATAGCACTTGAAAAAAAAGTTGTCGAAGTTTACTACATAGATATCTATATTCGAAAAGCAACTGCCAGAAGCCGCGTAATAAAAAAGGAAAGAACTAAGTAATTGCTGTATTAGAGAAATGCAGACAACCAAAATTACATACTGGAGCACTGCACGTCAGCGAGCTATTAAACACCACGTGAACTACTCGTTTGCAACTTTCTAATAGCTCCTACTTACACCATCGGACGATTATAGCATAACTCAGTTTAAAGATCTCGAAAGTGTAGCGACGTTAATTATTTCGAAACAGTTATCTCAATGAATGGTTATGTTCGAAATCCTAGCTCAGAGGAGGAAGGGGTAACCGGAGAGGTTAACGGGATAGAAACATACCTGGGGCACCCTCCAGTGCTCGAGCAGTTTGGTCAACAGTTGGAAATAAGCTAGCATTGAGACGAAACCCATACCGACGAAAATATTATGGGCGACGCGCGATTCTGGTCCGATGGAAATTGATCTTCGGGGTCCGACGGCAATTCAAATAGGGAAAAATGAACTACAAGGGTTTAACCACGGCAACAGTATGATAATCCGGAATAAACAAAGCGTATTTAAGCGGTAAAGTGACACTTCTCGGCAAAAGTTAACTTTGCATCATGTTTTATAAGCGCAAAAGTCAGCTTTGTACCATGATTGTAGACAATAATTGTTTGTATAATAAGAATAGAAAGTAGAATTTGCTGCACCAAACATTTACAGCCCTACCTACGGTTGGGTTGCAAGACCACGGATTTTTAGGCAAATGCCTATTTTATAATTTAAAGGCACACACTTGAAAATATACTTATCCATAAGAAGTATAAGGACAATATAGAAAGCTGCCAATACATTTCAGAAAGAATATTGTATATAAAAATTATAATCAACCATCAAAAACTGCAGGTTCTTTCCATATATAACCCTGAAGATTGTAAACTGAAAGAAAAGAGACAAATGTTCTATAAAAACCTACAGACCACATTGGACTCTATATCCGCTAAAGAAAATATAATCCTACTAAAGGACTTCACTGCACGTTTTGGCAAGAAACTAGTTCCCTGAGTTAAGCAACTTTAACGAAGAACATATTAATACAAATGGAGAACTGATGATCAACGTTTGTACCTACAATGCACTAAGGATAAATCATGCCCTTTTTCCTCATAAAGATCAATGTCAATATACGTTAAAATATCAGAGGACACAAATCAATGATCGACTTTATAGTTACCCAGGTTCTAGATGTTAGGACCTTAAACTCTGCAAAAGCAGATACCCCGTACAGCTTAATATTAAGGAAAATTAGACTGAATATAAATCCAAGATAACACATACAAAAAATAACGTAGAGACTCTGTGCGTGACACATATCGACCAAACAGTTATATCAGAAAAGAATAACAGCGAAGATTGAAAGAAACCCGATGAATGCAAATTAAGATATAAACGACAGCTGAGAAATAATAAGACGTAATATATAAAGTGCTACAAATGAAGCCTTAGGTACACGTGTGGTCACAATAAACAGTAACAAAGGCACTAGTAGAACACCGTCGTTCCGCCAAGAGGTAAAAGATAAGTGCAGAAAGAAACAGAAAGCCTACTTAACTTATCCAACCCTCAAGACTAGAGAACCCTATAAGCAATGTAAAACAATTCGAAATGACGAAATGACACTAAATGCTGGCGCAGTATAGGGCTACCAAAAAATATGGAGTGATAACTTAGACGCAAGATGAGAACAAAGTGAAGAAAAAACTGGTCGTATGCCTATCATAAAAAAAAAGAAGAAGACACTTGTAAACCCTAAATGCGTACGAATGTCCAAATTTCGTTTTATTTAAGCTGTATATTAGTTATGCCTATACTACGTATTTCAACGAATGCAGAAAATGACGAATATTGTGTCCTTTATTAAAGCCTAAAATGTATACAGTTATGCTTCTAAAGCCTCAATCAATTGATATCGTTGTACCACCCTTAAACGGGTGGCATAAAAAGTTTTAATAATAAACACCCTTTCCTCGTTAGAGTAAATTGCATCCATTTTAAGCGACACAATTATCTGAGTTGTCAACAGACAGCTTTTGTTTTTTAACAAGAGCGGCCACTCATATTTGGGAAGCGCGGTCGCCCATATTTGAAATATATAAATTTTAAAATTTATATTTTTATGCACAATTAGCATTATCCAATAAATTTTTTATACTAAACGACGGGGAAAATGATTCTCTTTAATTTAGTACCACTACCACTTTTTTCCATAAAAATGGTGAGAAGAAATATGCATAACCGTGATAAGCCATGTAAATTGCCTATATTCAGAGGTATGACCAACCACCCGGTATATGTGCTTTTGTTTCATTGATGTTGCAATTTCGCATGAGTTAACAGGTTGACGTCGTAATAATAGGTTTTTCCACTCGGATCTATTCTAACTAGATCGGGCACCTGGTTTGAGCTGGTTTTTTATGGCCAATATTTTGATAATCTTAAGCAAGCAGAGCAGATAAGGACTCAAAATATTATACTGCTGCATATTTTAAAAATATGTTTTCTGAGTTCCTTTGGCACATCGGCACTAGCAATTTCTAAATCTTAAGAATGTTTCCCACATTCAAAAATAAACTGCTCAACTACAGATCTAAAGAGTAGCTTCAGAATGTGTAGTTCAAAACCTGACCACCGAACTTCTGTAGATGGCGCCAAGTGGAATTATAGTGCACCCAGAATGTGTAGTTCAAAACATGACCACCGAACTTCTGTAGATGGCGCCAAGTGGACAAGCCGCCACTGTGCTACAATGCTTGGAAATTTTGCAAAGTGGAAAATCGCCACCTTTCGCCAAAACCAAATAGCGCATGAAGGTGCTCGGGACCTTAGCAACAACTTTGCCCCCTTTCAAAATTTCTATATCTGTAGCCGTTCGAAAGTTACAGGCGATTCAGACAGACGGACGGACGGACGGACAAAACGTTCGCATAAGTACGCTGAAGCTACTAATAACTGCTAGTATGAAATACATATACAGTGTGAGTCATTAGTGTGAGAAAGCTCGATAGCGCTTACGCCGTTAATAATATTGAATTGAACAAAGCGCCGTTGTACACAGGAAGTGAGAATGCAGTTTGTAATAGTAATTTACGTTACAAGACCGGAAAGTAGTGTTAATAATAATAATAATAATAAATAGATTTATTTCCAACGGGAAGTAAATTCCAAATTACAGGAAACAACAATGACTTAAATTAATAACTGACTTAGTGTCGCCAAGACTTAAATGAAATAAAACAAAATAACTATCTCCTAAACTAAACATTGACATACCACCACCACAACAGTTGAATTGTATAATAATAAAATGAAATTCACCGCCTAAATCCATATACAATAACAAAAAATTTCTCCGAGTACAAAATTACTTCAGTCGGAAATTGCAGCACGAAACTGAACACTTGTGAGCGAAAATATATCAATATTAACGTCTAATTTACTGAATGCATTTGACACGTTAGTTCTAGAAAGCGGGTATGAAAATGGAAATTGAGATCTGGTCCTTAAATCAGGCAGTCGGAATTGTAATTGTGATAAAAGTGTAGGGGCGTCAACATGATAATTAATTAAATGAAATAGAAAAATTAACAAATGTAATGTTCTACGATTTGATAGTTCGGTGAAATTAAAATGAAGGCACAGAGAATTATAATCAGTGACGTCATTAACACCGGACCTATAAAGACAATACTTTAAAAACTTTTTCTGTATTCTTTCGATTCTAATTGTGTAATAAGTATAGCATGGATTCCAAATTATGTCAGCATATTCCAATTTAGTACGTACAAGTGAGTTGAAAAGAGTTATTAACGTTATTATCATCAAAAGGGTTACCGTTGGCTAATCTCTCAAAATCAAACCTAACATAGCTACTTGGATACAATTGCCTGCCGACCAGCTCAGTACGAAGACGGCGTGTGACAGTTCTATGAACGAAATATGCAAAACGGGCGCCAACGGTATTTTTAACAAAATAAGCAAGTGTATCCAGGCAGTAGAACGAGAATCCGTAAACTCAGTAGCACAAACAATCTGAAAGAAAGCACAACTCAAACATCGGTAGCAGTAACAAATAATAAATAAACACAATAAAATATCACAGTATAATTGGCATTTAAAATATCACAATACAATCGACAAAGCATAACTCTTAATATGAATGCGTCACAATTTACCAATATCTGCGTAACAACAAAAATAATGGTTGAGCGGACGTTACGGAAAATCAGAACTTAAATTGCCGCAAGCCGAGAAGCGGCAGCGCACACTCGCGAACGGACATGTCATAAAATAATTATCTAAATACAGTCTAAAGTACAACCTGTTAGCGGCTTCCGTCGAGCACTTTCAGCATGCTTATCAAGAGTCCAGGCGTGCTGAAGATCTCCCTGAGAACACGCAGCAAGCCAAGGTCGCACATCGAAGATAGCGGCGGCGACAGCTGCCTCCTTGAAATTCAGAAAAACTGCACACTCGAACTGAATTGCCCAAAACTGCTTATGTAGACTGATTTAACCAAGACTGAATTGCCCAGACAGATTACTCGAATTTTCGCCCACGGCTGCTTGTTCGAATTCCGCCCAAGACGGCTTGTTCGAATTCCGCCCAAGACGGCTTGTTCGAATTGTGCCCCAGACGGCTTGCTAAGGAAAACGAAATCCAGAATAAATGCATGCAACCCTTTGGTAAACGACCAACAAAATAAAACGGAACTTACCCCGGGTGAACTGGGCAAACGAGCATCGAAGGCTAGATGCGGCATGGCGTAGAATAAAATCTCACATGCTTCGCTTTGCAGCGAGGCCCCAAAGCTCCCATAACTAACAAAATGTAGCGGCAAGACAAAGCGGATCACCAAAGCCAGCATAAAACATCTTCGCCGCGTTCCGTCAAACCAAAAGGGACGCGCTCAGCCAAAAGAATGCGGCCTCGAGAGCGCTCCGACCTCACGCTGTCGAGCAAAGCCAAAATCATGCCTGAACGATACGATAACAAGCCCCACAGAAATCGCAAATTAACGAAGGCGTAAATCTAGCAATGCAGAACTACAGGGAGTAACAAAATAACCGTAACAACGTGTCAATACAATTAAATGAATGTGAATTACGAATTAAAAAGCCTAATTGTTTGGATGCAGAATTTAATAAAATTTTAATGTGTTGATTAAATTTTAAGGATGGATCGAAGGTTACGCCAAGGTCATGAAAACTTGTAACACGCTCTAAATTAACATTATTCATGGTGTACTGAAACAAAATCGAATTTGATTTACGAGAGTAGGTCATATATTGGCATTTATTTATATTAAAACTTAACTGATTAGATATCGACCATTCCCAGATTTTATTAAGATCATGTTGCAGTCGTTCGCAATCAGAAATGTCGTTAATAGTATAAAATAGTTTTAAATCATCTGCATAGAGTAATGTAGAGGCGTAGTTAACAACATGAGTTATATCGTTTATAAATATAATAAACAATAACGGTCCCAGAATGCTTCCCTGGGGGACTCCAGAGTATGCAGTAAATTCGTAAGATAAATAACCGTTAAGATAAACTTGTTGTTTTCTATCCGCTAAGTAAGAATCAAGTAGTTTAATTAAGTTTATAGAAAAGCCAAAAATGTCAAGTTTGAATAAGAGAATCGAATGATTAACAGAATCGAATGCCTTAGCAAAGTCGGTATAAATGACGTCAACCTGTATTCCGTTGTTAAGTGCATCTGAAATAAACTGAGTAAAAATTGCCAAATTAGTGACCGTCGAACGTTTGTTTATGAAACCATGTTGGTCTATGGATAATAATGGAGAAATTTGTTGTCGAATACTATTATTTAGTAAGGATTCGAAAATTTTACCGAAAACGCAAAGAAGAGATATGGGTCGGTAATTTGTAACGTTTGACTTAGAACCTTTTTTAATAATAGGAATTACTTTGGAGTATTTCCATTTATTTGGAAAAAAAGTATTAGTTATACACAGATTGAAAATAAAGCATAAAGGAGTCGCCAGAATATCGGCACATCCTTTAACGATGTAAGTGGGAATTTTATCGGGCCCTAAAGAGCTAGTATTTTTTAGCTTTTTAATAACGCCAAGAACCTCCGGAGTTGTAAAATTAGAGACAATAATATTCAAATTTGAAGTAGTGTTGGAGTTGTTTAACAAATTATTATTTAAGTTGTTACTATTGCCATTAACATAGCAGCTACTGAAAAAATCAGCAAAAGCATTTACAACCTCCAAACCACCTTCAACTGTAAATCCATTATGATCAATCATTGTTCTAGGAACGTTTGCACATTTGTCTTTACTTTTTACAAAAGACCAGAAGTTCTTAGGGTCATCATTAATATTATTTTCTATATCGGATAGGTATTCTCGATAGCTCTCATTTATAAGTTTCTTGGTATCAGCACGTATTTTTTTAAAGTTATTGTAATGTGTTTGACAACCTGTAGATTTGAAAAGACGTCTATACTTTTCTTTGAGTTTTAAGTTTTTTATAATTGATTTATTGAACCATCGAGGATACCTGCTGTTTCTTTTAATAAATTTGGGTATGCAATCATCAAAAACAGAATATATAATATCATAAAATTTATCAACGGCCTGATTAACAGAACTTAGACCATAAATAGGAGACCAATCAGCATTTCTCATTAATTTCGTTAGCAAGTCATAATCGCCTCTTCTAAAGTTGTATAGTAATTCTTGATTAGCTCCGCAAGTTTTCACCTTCGCCACATTAGCATCAAAAGAACAAAGTAAAGGAGGATGATGTGAGTCAGGAACTACAAGACCATCCGCCTCCGGTAATATGTCAACACTGACACGAGATAAAATTAAATCAAGTATTCTACCCTTTTCATTTGTAACATAATTCAGTTGCTGCAAATCTAAGAATTTCATAAAATTAATTAGAGCCTTTGTTTTCGGAAGCAAGTCTACATTATTATTATTAAAATGATATTTGTGATAATCAGAACAATTAAAATCGCCAACAACAATGCAGTTTTTCTCAAAAACAAAAGGCAGACTACCCAAGAAATCAAAAAGTAGTTCATAATCATTTCTACTAGCATCTGTGATGTATATTAATACAAAATAAAAAGAACAATATGAACTGAAATTGACTTTAAAGCAAAGTATATCGCAGAATTTATCGCACACTGAGTTAGTATTTAGCTGTTGCACTTGATATTGTGACCGCACCGCTGCCAATAATCCTCCACCTTTTTGTTTACCAGTCGCCACAATGTTTCGGTTCTTTCGAAATACGGTGTAATTAGTACCAAACAGTTCGTTATCCGAAATACCATCTTGTAACCATGATTCAGTGATTAAAATAATATCGAAATCGTTGTTCAGAATATTTAAGTAAAATTCGTTTACCTTAGAGTTCAGACCGCGCACATTTTGGTAAAGCAGTTGAATATTTGTCGGACTGGGATTCAGGCCATAAATAACCCTCTAAATACCCCGGGTATTTACCCCTAAAAATAAATACCTGGGTAATTTACATCACTAATTGTGTTCAAACTGATTTAGGTGAAATATTTCTAAAATGCAAAATGTTTTACGCAGGTAGTTGCAGTGTTTAGTAATTTTAGTAATGATATTTAAACTCAGCTTTACTTTCTGAAAATTTAAAACCACAGCAAAAAAGTGATTAAAACCTAACACACCTAACCTCGATCTGGAAAATCTTATTTAGCAATATTATATATCCATTGCTTTCTTCTCTCCTTGTTTTTAATCTCTTGAATTAGTGAATTAGTAATCTTAGATAATTTTCGGAGCGTTAGCAGTTTTTTGCTGCACAAGAACAGGGCAGCTACCCCACGATTGATTGGAATCAAACAAAAACAACAAATTCTAATGTGGCTTCCTCACTTGTCTTGGATGCGTTTGTACACTCGAATCTGCACCAGTATGTTATTTATCCCACCAGATACCAAGGAAATGATACCCCCAGTATCTTGGACCTTATACTCACACCAGACCCAAACATCGGTCCAGTTCTCGGCCGCATAAGTGATTATGGGCATTGTTATTGTAATATGGATTTTTAATTTTTTATCTAATTCAATATTCTTACGGAATAACACTGTTTGGTTCAATGCCTAGTATAGTCGCATTGATTTATTTGCCCTGCTTGTTAATTCCAGGTTGATCCTATCGTCATTTGTTAAGATGGTCCCAAGGTATTTCAACGTTGTTACTCTTTCTAGTGGTGTATTGTTACATATGATGTCCCTGCCCCTGTTATCCCCTTGTGTTGCATTAATTGTCATCACTTGTTTTATTTGTGTTGATTTCAATCTTCGTTTTTTATCTCTCTAGACAAGTTATCTAGTAGTTTCTGCATTTTTCTTCTAGAATCCGCTATTAACACCACGTCATCTGTATACAGTTGGCTGCTTATTAAGATGGGCTGTAGGTTCTTGTGTCCTATCACGGAGCTTAGTGTTGTTCTGGCCTTGATACGCTTTAAATGCGCTCAGACTGTCCCCCTGCATTATTCCTTTCCTCATCTCAAATTTCTCTGATCGATGTCTCGCGATTTGTACTTTGCACTTCACTTTGTTAATCGTACTTCTAATTATTCGTCTTAATTGGTTTGGTACTTGTCTATTTACTGTGTCGGAAGCCGCTTTCAAGTCAATGAAGGTTATGTACAGCTCTTTACCCTCTTCTATTGCCTTATGTATTATAGTTCCCAATGTAAAGATATTTTCATTTGTTTGTCTGCTGGGTCAGGAATTGTCACTTTTTGACATATAATAAATGTTTTTTGCACTTTCGGTTTCAGCCAAAGTGATACTAGTTATTCATTTTCAAATGTAACACCTTATACAGTGTGTCCCAGGATTGATGTTGCAAGAGGTGAGATGGACTAAAAATTTTTGAATTTTACTTTAATGTTGTGGGATTAGGTTTTTCCTACGTTACTAGGATGTGTAGCATATAAAAGATCCCTTGTTAGGGTTGGAATTCCTTAGTCTCAGCAAAATTATAGTAGAACTTTAACAATATGACCATAGTAGTCTAAGAACTCTAAGGTACAGTTGGGGGATCAAAACAGTTTACACTTGAGTTTTTCAGTGTAAGTTTTTAAAAAATCCGTAAATTTGCAATAAATTTAGTTTGGTACGTTAAGTGTAAAAAAAATTAAAGAGTACTTCAGTTCACTTAAAGTACCTCGAAATTATTTAAACGTTGAGCAAAAAAGAAGAATGATTGCATGATGTAAACTATATTGATTCCGAACTGTCTATTGTACTTTGCATTCCTAAACCTTGTTCATAACAAACAAATTTGTATGTTTTTAAATGAAACCTAGTTGTTCATGGCACTTTTAAGGACCGGTTCTACAAAGCAAGGATAAAGTTATGCGGGGAATAACTACCTTTGAAATGATTTCTGTAACAAAGGAAATTATGACAATTATACCTCGGATAGCTTATTCTTACTTGCATTGTAGAACTGGCCATTAATGGCCTAGTTTGTCTGCTTAGACTGATACGTTTGTCGGAATAATTTTTACAAGTAAGGAAGATAGAAAAACAATTAAACAGAAGCAAATTGCAACGACAAACCAATTTCGACTTTTTCTTCGAGCTGCTAGGAAATAACAAAGCTAGACATGATCATTTGTTAGGTATACCCAGTGTAATAAATATTTGGATAAGTTGCTGAAGTGTGTATTCAATAACGCTTGAATTACTCGAATGTTCATGTTTACTATTATTCAAAATACACTGTATGGAAAAATTTATCAAATACTAGACAATATTAGGGAAGATATAATTGTATTTGTCACGAAGCTCTCACAGACTATGGCAAAAAGATCAAGGCAGCTAAGATAGCAGCCTGGAAAACATTTTGTCAGGAGGTGGAGACCACGCGATCCACAGCTAGGCTCCACAAAATTATCTCAAGCCATGAACTCAGTAGGCACTCTTAAAAAAGAAAGCTGAGAATACACTACAATGGAAGAGGAGACATTATCTCTTTTGATAAAAACTCACCTACCCGGAGCAGTGGAACAACCTCTGGCTGAACCCAATCATACCCCTAGGAGGGAAGACTGGGAAACCGCTAAGAGAATAGTCAGCAAAGAAAGGATTAGATGGGCAACTAGCCTCTTCAGTCCTTTCAAATCTGCTGGAAACGACAGCATACAACCCGTAATGCTGCACAAAGGGATAGATATACTGCTGAACCCACTCAAAGACATGTTCCAAGCAAGTCTTGCCTTGGGCTACATTTCCCAAGCCTGGAGAGTGACAAAAGTAGTATTTATCCCTAAGCCTGGTAAGAGCAGCTATGCAGAAGCCAAATCTTTCAGACCTATCAGTCTAACGTCATTCCTCCTTAAAACTTTGGAAAGATTAGTAGACAGATACTGGAGGGAGGAAGCCCTAACTTCACTCCCGATTCACAAATATCAACATGCTTACCAAACAGGAAGTCATGTGAAATCGCACTACCCCAACTAGTGGGGAAAATTGAGAGAACCTTGGAGTACAAGGAGTACACAGTCGGAGCATTTCTAGACATAGAAGGTGCCTTCGACAACACCTCCTACCACTCTATTGAAAGAGCAATGACAAACCATCACATGGATAACACCATAATAAAATGGACTATCACTATGGCAATGCTCAACACTGGAGTTGTAAAAGTCAAGTTATTTGACAAGGAAAAGACAGTGCAGGTGACAAGGGGATGTCCACAGGGAGGAGGCCTTTCTCCACTCCTGTGGTGCCTCACAGTTGATGAACTGCTGATCCAACTCAATAACAAAGGCTGCTACACTCAAGGATACGCTGATGACGTTGTCATACTGATTCAAGGTAAATACCAAAGAACCGTAGACAATGTAATGAAATCAGCACTAAAGATAACCGAAGAGTGGTGTCTAGAGAATAATCTTAGAATTAATCCCAGCAAAGCCACTCTCGTCGCTTTCACTCGTAGAAAGAACATCACAAACAGAATGAACATAAAACTGTTTGAGACAAATGTCAACTGGGAGAACGAGGTTAAGTACTTAGGACTAACCTTCGACTCCAAACTAACTTGGAACTCCCACTTAGACAAAACAATCACCAGGTGCATACAAACATTAGTTATTGGAAAAAGAGCCATAGGTAGTACGTGGGGGCTCAAACCGGAAGTGACCCTCTGGCTGTACAAAACCATGGTTTGACCAATAATTTCATATGGAATAATCGCCTGGTGGCCCAAAATAAAACAAGCAACTGCAATCCACAAAATCAGCAGGATACAATATCTAGCTAATCAGTGCATCACTGGAGCCTTTAAAGGCACCTCAGGACAAGCACTAAATGCTATCTTAAATCTGCCACCTCTGTACATCTTCTTGGAAGGTGAAGCCAGAATGGCAGCCTACAGATTACAAAGTACTGGTCACTGGATGACCACAGCTAGTAATCAAGGACATGGCAAGATCATGTCACACATCAACAAGCCAATATTAGAAATGGGTTCTGATCTTATAATCAAAGCCTATGACTTTGAAAAGAACTTTACTGTACACACACGTTGGAATCCAGACCAACTACCAACCCCAACAAATACGAACAGTTTTTACACTGATGGATCTAAGTTTGAAGGGGGTACAGGCTCCAGTGTGTACAGTACCAATCCTAGAACGAAAAAGTCAGTTTAGGAAAGTTTTGTAACATCTTTCAGGCTGAAGTACAAGCTATTAACGTATGCCCAAACATCAGCATAGAAAAGAAGCTGCTCAATCGAGACATACACATTCTCTCAGACAGTCAGGCAGCACTGAAAGCGCTAAACGCTTTCAGTACTTCATCGAGACTCGTCAAGGAATGCAAATCCCAACTTCAAACCTTGAGCCAGGGAAATACAGTAAAATTATGCTGGATTCCAGGTCACTAAGGTATTGAAGCAAACGAAAAGGCCGACAAGCTCGCAAAAGAAGCAGCCCGTAATGCAATGACCGGTCCAGAACCTGGTCTAAGCATTCAGAAAAACCAAGCCCGCTCAGCCATTAATAAATGGGTCCAATACCGCACATCAACTAAGGTGGAGAAACTACAATCAAGCAACACACTGCAAAAGATTGCTAAAAACTCCGAATCCACAAACCACCAAAACCCTGTTGAGACTGAACAGAACTCAAATCAAGCAAGTAGTCAGTCTACTAATAGGCACTGGAGCATTCAGAGAATTTATGCACAGGATCAATATCTATAGCGATGAACCTGCCAGACTATGCCAAGAGGATGATAAAACAGCCTATCATATCCTCTTTGAATGCCCAGCATTAGAGCGTAAAAGACACCCAACTCTATTGAAACCTTAACTCTATTGACAACCGCAAGCTAGTAGGGGACATTGCAAGTCTAGTAAAAGATACGGATGTCGGCCTGCTAACTTGAAAACTCCCGACAGTACAAAAAGCCCAAAGGGCTGACGTGCGCATGCCAGCAAAAGGCAGTTGTGGAACCTAAATCTAATCTAAACTAGTTACTTATACAGGGTGTCCCAAAAAGAATGGGACACCGATGAGTCATAGATTCCTTACGTTATAATAAATCGATTAACCTAATATACCTTAATACAAAGTCTTTTCAGTAAGAAGTTATAGGGCCTTGAAGTTAAATTTTGAATTTTTTCTTAATTTCCACAAAAATGTAGAGATGTCCCATTCTTTTTGGGACACCCTGTATTATTGGATATTATCTTGTTATACCTGTATTATCGATGTATTTTTAATTTTTATATTTTGTTGCAGATCAAGCAACTATGTGGACATGTATCAAATGCTTTCCAAGAACGTTCATTTATAAAAGATGGTCTGTGACATCAGTGAATAACAAATCTCGTGGTTTAAGTCCGTATGCAGCTGTGCGAATGGTAAGTTCATTACTGAAAATAGATCAATAAACGTTTTACAAAATGCAACAATGAAACACTTGATAAATGTATTATTTTACTATCCATAGGTAGAAGAACCGCCTGATGTTATTTCCAGTATGGTACTGGCACGAGGGCTAAATATTGAAGAATTTGACATGTACTTGAAGTTCATGAGTGGAAATCACTGTGGAATTGAAAACATCTTTATAATCAAGGAGTGATATCTCATCAATTAGAACGGTTAGTACAAAATGTATTTAAGAGGATATTTGTGTATTGTTGATACATTTTGAATATCATTAGTAGATACCAAAATATCCAAAAATTATTAAAAATATTCCAGTTTTATACAAAGTTTGGCAATTAGCATGCAATATTCGGGAATGTTACAGAAGAGATCATATTGAGTCGAATTTTTTATTAAATGCGTGTTGGATGCGTATCAATTTTGGAGATACAGAGTGTTAAATGAATAATGATATTGTTAAAATTTTAGATGTATATAATTATATTAATATATGAAACATATTTAAGTAAGTGGCTAGCAATGATTATACATAACTCGGTTATTGTGGACTCGGATATTAAATTTGTAATATAATGGATTCTTTCAAGTAATTTCTTTGGGTTGCAGATTCAGTACAATATATCTTTTGTTTCATTGAACCACATAAAAAGTAATCCGTAATTGTTTGATCCAAGAACTTTGCTGGTCAAGGTCTCTTCCTTCCACAATCGATCCATCTGTTTGATGAACAGCCAGCGGAACATTTTTGATATGATGAGGAACGGTGTTGCTTAAAAATTTAGATAATTGTTTGCATTAAGTCTAGATGACAGTTCTACAGGTCATATGAGATGATGTTCAATAATTCTAAATCAAAAATTTACCAAAAACTGTATACGTTAAAAATTTGCAAGACTTGTTAGTTGCGAGTTTTCATTCCACCATGAAATCATATTTGTAAAAAAATTTCTGTTCACAAAATACTATTTTGCAATACATTGCATACATGTAGGAGAAATGTCAGATAAAATTTGTAATTGAAATAGTTACTCAGTAAAAATCAATAAGGCCCAGTTTTATAAACGAAGATCACCCCGGAGTCAGAGTTAACTCGGCGATTTCTAAAATTGTACGTTGTACCAACCTAGATCAACGCTAATCCCGGAGTTAACTCGCTGTGTAGTTGATCCGGCGATGTTGGCGGGTTAACTCTGGTTCAAGTACAAACGTTACCTATTCTAACCTCAAAATTTGTGTTATTTGTTGCGGCGAAGTTTGGTTATAATTTAGAATGGCTAATTTAACTGATGACGAAGATTTCATGGAACTTGTAAATGTAGTAGCAGCAGGGATAAGAAGAAATCCAAGAGTTTTTCGTGATCGACCAGATCATTTTCGAAAATGGTCAGATGAAGAATTCTTTGTTAGATTCCGTCTAACAAAAAATTCAGTACGCGAAGTACTGGCGCAATTAAATATTGGTTCGAACACAATAAGGTATAATACAATAATACAATAGTACTCTGTGTAATTAAAGTTGGATTACTGATTTTTAGAAATTATGCATTGTCTGCGACTGACATGCTCTTACTAACTCTGCGTTTTTTTGCCACGGGTTCAATGTTAATAGTTGCTGGCGATTTTATGGGTGTCCACAAATCAACTGCGAGCAGAGTTATAACTCAAGTTTCAAGGCAGATAGCTAGCTTGGGAATCAGGTATATAAAATTTCCAGAAAACCCCGAAGAAATAGCAAGAGTAAATTTAGATTTTTACAAAATAGCTAAATTTCCACGATGTGTTGGGGCTATAGATTGTACCCATATAAAAATACAATCACCGGGTGGCAATGATGCGGAAATTTATAGAAATCGAAAGGGGTATTTTTCTATAAATGTCCAATGCATTTGTGATGCATCTCTACAAATAACTAGCATCGTTAGTCGGTGGCCTGGATCTAGCCACGATTCAACCATTTTCAATAACTGTAGAATGCGAGGCAAATTTGAAAATGGGGAATATATGGACAATTTATTATTAGGCGACAGTGGGTACGGTATCAAACCGTATTTGATTACCCCCTTGTCAAATCCATCAACGCCCGCAGAGAATTTATTTAATGAAGCTCAGATTAGAACTCGTAATCCTATTGAACGATGCTTCGGGGTGTGGAAACGCCGTTTTCCTATTTTGGCTCTAGGGATTCGACTAAATATAGAAAAAGTTGAAGCCGTCATCGTTGCAACTGCTGTTCTGCATAATATTGCGTGCAACAATAGAGAACCACTTCCACCAACTGAAGATAATGTTGAAGATGTATTACAGCAGGAAATGGCCGATATTCAAATTAATGGAGTTCAAATGAACGGAGGGAATATGAATAATATCATTCGACATAATTTAATAGAAAATCACTTTGCAACACTTTTATAATCTCTTGTTACTGTAACAATGTAAATGTCTATAATTTCAAAACTGTAGTTGTAATTCATGCTGAAGTTTATTAACTATTCATGTAGTTTAACATAACATATCCCATGTAATAAAAGAGAAAAAATAATTAATTTGTTTTATTTTTTAGTGTTTAACAATTGCTGCTTTAAAATTTCAATTTTCAATGCGTGTTCCTCTTCGGCAAATCTCATCTCTTGTTGGTGCCTTTCTACCATATGCTTCATTCGCATTTTATGCTCGGCCAATTTATGTTCTGCTTCCAAAGCCTGGCCTTCATCTTTGGTTGCCACCCAAGAACATAACTGGCCGACCAATTTGCTGCTAGAGCGAATGTTTGCATTTAGCTGCTTGGCCTTTGGCGTTCGCAACTTTGCCGGTGTATATGAGGCCCAATCAGCTTGGCCGGAATTGCTGGTGGATGGTCCAGTTTCTAAAATTAAATTGTTACATTCCTGTTACGTTTTTAAAATTAAGGTGCTTACCACAGACAACAATTTCTTTGGCCTGGCCGGAATTGCTTGTAGATGCTCCAGTTTCTAAAATTAAATTGTTACATTCCTGTTACGTTTCTATAATTAGGTGCTTACCACAGACAACAATTTCTTTGGCCTGGCCGGAATTACTTGTAGATGCTCCAGTTTCTAAAATTAAATTGTTACATTCCTGTTACGTTTCTATAATTAGGTGCTTACCACAGACAACAATTTCTTTGGCCTGGCCGGAATTGCTTGTGAATGCTCCATACTCTAAAATTACATTATTACATTCTTGTTACATTGTTTAAATTAGGAATTTGCTTACCATATATAACATTGCCATTATTTGCCATTTCAATTGCTACGGGGGCCACATCAAATAGTTTTGCTGCTGGGGTTAATCCTGAAACTTGAACCGTGAGTTTTTTTTAATAATAAAATGTAAATGACATACCAATACGATCGTCGTCAAATTCACTGTCACGCCCAGTCATGCGAGTCCCTAGCAGCTCCAAAACTTTCATATCAGTGTCGTCCATTTTTACTTCACTTGGTGGCCCTCCTCCTGTGCCCGTAACTTTCACCTTTTCATCGGCAAATTTTTGTTTGCTCCTCTTCTTTATATTTTTATATTTATTTTTTAGAATAGCAGCCGTTCTACTAATTTCCCGCTAGCGCAAATTCCTTCTGAATGGTCCCCCATATTGCATTCTTTTGGAGATTTGCAGCTGCGTCCGTTTTTTTGCATTCTACAATATGCTTGTATTTTTCTACCAAGCATAGTAGGCGGCTTTCTTCTAATGACGAAAATTGGCCGCACGTTTGTCCATACCTACATTTACATTAAATTATAGATAGGTATAAATAAAATTATTAAAATGTTGCTTACCTTCAACGAGAATATACGTATGTAGACAAACAAGATTAAATAATGCGTATACGACAACAAACGACCACAAGCTTTTACAGGTTAGAAACGAGTGATCACAAATAGCTTCTTGCCGGTTAAAGTTGGTGACATGTAAAAATAACTGCTTCTTGCTAGGGATATTTGTTGTACCAACATTCGTTTCAAAGTAACTCGCAGATCAGTTGACTCCACGTTTATTTTGCTTTATACAACGCACGTACCTTGATCCTGGTTCAACTCTTGAACCAGAGTTAACAGATCCGAGAGTTAACTCGCTTTTATAAAACTGGCCTTAGAGCATTAGCCAAATCAACAATTGTAAAATTTTATTTAGTGTAACGTTTTGCTGTAAGTTAGCAGCTTCATCAGACAAAATTAATACATATTAAATTAAAGAGACACGTGTATGTGAAAAGCGAACATTTTAGTGAATCTGGTTTAATTAGAAATTAGATTTATGAAAGAATATTAGCCTCATTAGTAAATTGTTGGTTTTGAAATTTTCTAAAAATGTTTAATTATTGTTTTCTAATAATTAAAGGAAACATTAGTTACAAGTGATTAAACATTTTTTTTAATGCTAAATAATGAAGTAGGGAAATCAGCTGACCTAGTGGAGGAAACAAGAAAGTAATTAATTACTCATAATTGTTTGCTAAATTAATACACTTACAAGGTTGAAAAATTAAGTTGGTTCACCATCGCATGACATTATTGAAATTTTTTTTTTGGAGATAAGTTATATAAGAATATTTTTTCCTCTTTTGTTTTTTTAATTGTAGTTCAATTTAATAACAACATTTAAAAACCAATTGAAATTGAGGAGCTGAAAGAAGAGTAGGTGATTATCAGAGTCCGTCAAATGCCATTTTGCCATGTTTCTTACTGTAGGTCCCTTTAGGGCCATATTTCGTATTTAGCCGTTTCACATAGTAAGGAGTGGAATGAACCACATTTGTTGGTGCCATAAATGCTATAAAATGCCTCTTTTCATGTTAAATGATATATTTTGAATAAATGCCATATTTTAATGCTATATTTCAATCAAAATCAATATTATGTGGCTAATTCACAACAAAAGGACTTATAAATTTAAAAATAAACATGCAGAAGTTTTGGTGAGTGCCAGGTACTAAGGTCGATGACACGCAACAATTGGCTAGGCACTACCGGAAAAATAATGCAGGAAAAAATGAGTGCCATTCTCAAAAGAAACACAGGATGGCTTCTATGCAGCAATTATCGAAGATGCTGAAAGGCGAAATTGGGAATTGTGAAACCGGGTGGGAACTTGCGGACGTCATGGAGTGCAAGTATGCGCCGATGACCTCATGTGAGGTCGAAAGAAGTTTCTCAAACTGAAGTATTTACTAATGATAGGCGTTTAAATTTCTCTATGGATAGTGTAGCTTTTTATTTGATAATACCGGGTGACCATAAATGGTTATAATTTTTTTTCTTGAGTTGGCACTGTTAATGTTGGTTACCCTGCGGTCAATTTTAAGTCTATGTCAAATTCGAGGTTAGCAGGTTAGGTTTTCCGTCAGTTTTGACACAAACTGACACAAAACCTAACCTCAAATTTGACATAGACTTAAAATTGACCGCAGGGTAACCAACTTTAACAGTGCCAAACTAAGAAAAAAATCACTCATTTATGGTCACCCGGTATTTTTCAATTCAAAATCAAATGTTTGCTGTTTGTTCTGTCCTATATATATATATCGTTATTTTTTTATTATACCTGCATCATAATCGCCGTTTAAAGCACGCCTGAGCGTGCGAATACAGGCGATTAAAGCTCGCCGAGCTTTAAAGGTTGTCAAGGAAACGACTGAATGCAACAACGGACATGGACGCGACAAAAACGTAAATAATTCTCGTAACTATAGTAGCAATATTATTATGCCCTCTCGATTTATCACGACAAAAATTATTTCTAAGTTTTCAGTGCGTAATTTATTTCCAGTATTGGAGGTATAATAAAAAATAGCGTAAAGTATTCGTGGATAACTGGTCTTTAAAACACTTGCTCTATTTCGAGCACTCCGGCTACGCCGTCGAGCTCGAAAACTCGCGCGTGTTTTAAAGACCTTGTTATCCACTCATACTTTAATATACTATTATGTATTAATTTAAATGTAGAACCTGGTGCTGTTAAATAGTTATAATCTGAATAAACGGTACCTACACTGAAGCTATTAATGAAATGAAATACTTACCATTTTTATGCTTTATTTAAAAAAAATGCCATTTTATATGCCATATTTTGAAAAAATAAATGCCATTTTGTTATGCTATATTTTGAAAAAATACTGGAATATTTTGACGGACTCTAGTGATTATAGAACATGGTAAGATTAAATAAGTATTTAATTACCTATAGGTAAGTGATTTGATAGTTTATGTTGGGGTTATGCAAAATGTTTTTTGAAGCGTTAAAACACGTTAAAAAATGGCAAACTTTGCGCATTAATAGCGATGCGCAAATGTCCCCGTTTTTTGACGGTTGTCGAAAAAAGTAATTATGAACATGAGTATTAAAGTGTTACCTTTTTAATAAGTATTCAGTGTGTTATGGTTCATTGCTGAGCGCTTTTTTCGGAACGCAGGCCTTGAGTAAAATTTTAGGTTAAATTTTTCGGTAAAAATATAAATGGAATTAAAATTATAAAAATAATGGTTACGTATAATATAATAAGGGTTAATTTACCTTTAAGCAGTGATTGTTGTGGAATATGTTCATTTTAAATAAAATTTTATGGCATGTGGTTTTAATATTTGATTGCATATTTGGGTGTTGGTAACATTTTATGGTGGGTTGATAGGTCTGTTGTAGTTTGTCATCCTATCAGGAAAAATTAAAATTAATAAGTGTGGTAATATTTATGTTACTTACATTTAGAATTACGTAAAAAAAAGTTTTGCAAGATGATTTTATGTCGAGATTTGTCTACTATTTTACCAACGCAATACATATAATAGCGACATCTATATGAATATTTTACAATTGTTGATTTGACTAATGCTCTTATTGATTTTTACTGAATAACTAACATGTGAGCAAACGAAAATGAAATCAAGCTTGGCTTTGAAATATTTGTTTTATGAATAATATGTCGGTGTCGGTGGCACTGTATGTCTATGCCAAATTCGAGGTTAGCAGGTTAGGTTTTGCATCAGTTTTGACACAGACTGACGCAAAACCTGTCAAAAGCTGACATTTCTCCTACATGTACTTATCATTACTTAAACAGCTCAACATCAAAAATTTTAAATACCTTTTGATTTTCTTGAATCCATAATCTAAAATATTTCTCATCTCCTGGGAGTAATCAACAGATTTACAAATTGTTTTTAAAATGATTTTAGCAATTTTTATGTGACTATAATTTTTACAATTTTCAATATCCTGAGTTCTATTGCTCCCGAGTAAATTGGCCTCAAGAGATAGACAACGTTTTCATGAGCTGTTGTAACAAGAAATGGCTTATCTGCTTCGTTTGAAGGTATAATTGTATTTCACTGAGACCAATTTCTTGTCATTTCGTAATTTATTTAGTAATTTCGACGGAGAGAAACGCCCAGCGATTAGGCAATTGGTCCTGCACATGTATGACTTGTCCAAGGCAGGTTTCCTGCAAGCTGCAGTTTTCTACTTAATACAGTTTCCTACTAAACTGCAACTTTTCCGCCGAGGGCAGTAATAGTTGTCGCTAGATGGTGATACAGTTTGGCGTCATTTCCGGCTCGCCAAAAATGTCACAAAGACGTTAAACGTTCGTTTTGTTTCTTGTGCCGTATCTTTTGCCATCGGGCTCTTGGAGCTTTCCTGAGATGGATTGTTGCATTAGTGGAATTACTAGCTAGGTCAGGCTAATGTAGGATAATCGATTGAGGCATATTTTCGACCTGAAACCATACAGATATAAATTGTTTGCGTGAGCACATTTTTGTGTGAGATTCTGGGAGATTCTTTCTGGTAAGGCATTTCATTGTTTGTTGTTCAATTTGCTAATTTGGAATATATATATATCCTTCACCCTACGGGACACGCTATTCAAGTAGAAAGGAAGTCTTCAGATTAGCTGGTTGGCTTGGAGTTTTTGACTGGACTCATTCCCGCTGGCCTGATTGGGATGAGCAGTACTCGAATTAGCTTGTCTCTCTGTCCTGGCAGAAGCTGCGGGAATCTAATATTGCCTCGTGCTGCATGGGGTTTGAGCCTAATGATGTTTACTTGATCTATAAATTCATATGCCTTCGCTTTAGGGCTAACGGCTTCACCATTGTATTAGCAAATTGTATTTTATGTGTGCAAACCGGCTTTCAGCTGAGTTTAATTCAGGTATAAATAACGTCGCTTCGCATGCAACATAACTAGCTGAGTGGATAGGTACACCACTTACGTTTGTTCCTATAATTATCGCCATATTAAGTTTGCTGACTGGAAAAGCGATCCCAACATATAAGGTTGCCGATAAAACATACAGATATCTGAATGTGTGAGTATTTGGAAGTGCAATTAAATCATTAAGGGTGGAACGCAGTAATGTAATAATGTTCATTCAGTATACGGGATGCTTCAAAATTATCTGCTTTGGCTAATTTACAGTTTTAAATTAATTCAGTTTGGAAAATAGCTTTTATATTTACTCAGCAAGGGCTGTGTTTTCCTATGCACACTGTCTCAGGTTTGATTTATTAAGATTGTGATATGATATTTATTATGTGATCGTATTGTTATTGTTCGTTAATGCCAGTAATTACAAATCGATTTTATTCCCTCCTGTTGTTGATCCATTACTTATTGGAAACATCATACGATTTTTCGAACTGTGGCTCTTCATTGTTTATATCGTGTTGTTATCTTTGAGCAATTTAATGGTTTGTTCACTCAAATGATCCAGGGAACATGGGCCTGAACCATTTGGCGCCCCTATAATTTAGATCTTTTAGTTTTGAAGGTAAGTTACCTACGCCCTTCCACTGAGTTAGTACAAGTGCATATTCCGATCCAATATCGGCGATTAATAATGTAACAGCACTATTTTTAATAATTTTTGGATACCCAATTGCCCTGATCATAATTTTCATATCTGCTATTGCTGGTAATAATTTAATTATTTTTTGTTACAGAATTACGCTTTCCCATGGCATGGTGCAATTCAGAAGAGTCTTTCAACTGCAACTATATACAACAAACTCACAGCAGTGCAGAACAGTTTGTTACAAACATTTTTAAACCGAATTGATTGTACATACTGTTCATCTTGATTAATGGATACTGTACTACTGAGAATCTCTCTTCAAATCTCTGCATCATATTAGAATATTTGTACCAACAGAGAACACTGCTTTGCAGAACTAGAAGTGGAAATCACATTACAGCAGATGGCAGAGGCATCTCGCCTTTAAAGGGAGTTACTACAAGCAGTGAATCTAGATGTGCTTGCTGTAGACAGAAGATGTAAGCTGCACTATTTGCAGCTGAAAAGACCTCTATAGTCACAAACTATATGAGGTTCAAAGAAGGTTGTAGTTGTTGTTAGTAGGATTCCTGCATAGCTTCTTCTGAAACCAAAAATTGTATATTTGCTAGGATTTCTAATATCAGCATCTACGTTTTGTTAGGACATTTGGGGTTGCTTTTCTTCATATTTATATATCCCGTTCAATTTAATCTTCTTTCATTAGGTTTGGGCCAGACCAATATTATTTTGGAAATGATAATATTTTAGTGAGTATATCTAGAGCATCTCGCTTTGCATATTTACTGGATTGCTTTGTTTCTGGGTATAAATATAACTTTCATTGTCAGCAATGAGCTTTGAAAAGAAATTTGTGATTTCTGAAGTGTTGGTAAGAATGTCGCATTATCTATATCATCTACCATTTCAAGATGATAGCGATCCTGTTGGTTTGCCCAAGTTGGAAATCTTCGAAAATCTCATGGAATATTTAGCCTGTAATATCAAACTGAAATGATGAAGTGTTAATTTTTCAGGCAATTCTTTGAAATGAGAAGAAATTCAGTTGAATTTTATAAATACCTTTGTGTTATGAAAGTATTTTACAGTGGTTACTTAAATAACAGCATTTTGCTGTTACGGCTATTTTTGAGCACAGCCGCACACCGGATTTGGAGCTTGTAGTGTTTATATTTCTGTGTTATTTATGATAAGTAGTCTTTGTTTTATACGAACTGGTCAAGACTAAAATTATAAAATTAAAAAAAAGCAATATAAGTAAAGGTAAGTCCTTAAATGTCAAAAGGAACTTGTTATACAAAACGTAGTATACATCTATCTAGTAATGTTTTTGTGTGAAAAGTTTGAAAACACGGCACTACACTACATTGCAAGAACTGCACATCGTTGTTGGTTCAGCAATATCTCCTATGCAAAAAACCAAATTTTACAGGAGACGAAAATAACTAGTTCTGTTCAACTCTAAATGACACAATATTCGTTGAAAAATAAAGTGATAACCCATTTTTAATTGTAAATAAATTAAATTAGTGCAATTATCACTAAATTTTAATAAAATATTACCGTTGTTTGTAATTAATAACACAGAGGAGGTATTACATAAGTCCAAATAAGATCACATAAGTGGTATTACACTGGTTGATTAATTGAAGCTAGAAAGTAAGTACATTAATAGTCTCAAATGTATTTTTTAATTTAAACTTTATTTAACCCTTAAATACCTAAGCTCACAAATCTTCGTAAAAGCCGAAGTGGGGTCACCAAGGCCCCCCTCTGATTTTTCGTCAATTTGACTGTCTAGATGTAATTAATATCTTCTACAATAATAATACTGAGAGCTATATAAAACTTTTTTTGTATATATTATTAATACAAATTTAACAATAAGGAACGTAATAAACTGTAAAAATAAACAAAACTACTCTTACTGAATTCATCGAAATGTGGAGGGTAAAATAGAATACGACTACAACTGCACTTTTTTGATTATTGATGCCTCTAGTTACTCCTTAGCAGCACAATCAATGCATACAATGGTAGTAACTTTTCTACGGTGAGCTTCACATATACACTTTTTGCAAGTATCATCATAGGTCACTACTTTTCTTATCCTCCTATCGGGAACACTTATAACATCTACCGCATTTTCTAGGCTCAACGTTTTCTTCCTGAAAAGAACCACGTAGTTCAGTGCAGTTTTTATGTGTCTATGAAGTTGATTATTGTTTGCATGAAGCTCTATGTATTTGCGTACTAAGTCATTTCCAAGTTTCAATAAAATGGGGCTGTGTTAACTCGCTTGGCTCCACGCAGAGATCGGAACTTGGGCTGCATCGACTGCTAGGTTATCCTAACGGAGCTTTGAAGAACTTTTTACTTTTTTTTGTGACGAAAATCTCTGCAAATACTACCACACCACCTTGGACATGCACTCAGTAAAATTATGCTTTTTATGCTGATAACTGTATATTTATTATATGAAAAATTCGTTTTAAGTGGAGCACATTTCAACACAACAATTCTTACAATTTTATTCTTTTGTTCTCCTCGAAAATCTGTCATAAACAATTGCAAGTGGAATATTAATAAAAAAACGGATATTGACCAAGTTCAAATTGATTACTTTTAACACTAAATTTGCTTACAACTAAAACTATTTACAAAATTCTTATCCTGAATATAATTGTTTACATTTATAACTAATTAGCCGTGTCTCTGCGCCACTGCACGTTTTTTATTAATTGCTTTTAATGGTTCACACGCGTCACTGCACTGATTATTTAAGTTAGAGTACTTCCTGCACCAAGGCTTCCTTCGAATTCACCTGTCTACTTTTACACACGGTTTTTGGCCCATCTCTTGTCTGCTTTTCTTCGCTTTTTACCCTGTCTTGCTGATTCTTACAATTTCCGTTATATGCTTTAATGCCTGCCTTCTTAGCTGCTTGTTGCAACGTTCATTGGTTTATCTAGCTTCTTATACCTTTCTTTTAAAACCCTGACAAAATTTCACTGTCTAACTTTACTTGAATTCTACGCTTCATTTCATTGTCTTTGCAATCCTTTTTGTAATTAATAATCTCTTTTAGTTCGGCTATTACCTTTGCACAAACCTCGTATTTTAAATTGATCTTACAGTCAACTTAGATCCCTGTGAGAATTGAGCTTTGCTTATTGCGTTCTTTATTTAATTATTCTGCTATTACTGGCATCTCTTTACAAATGCATTCATCCTGTTAAATTCAAGTTTTAGCCTTGCAGTTATATAAAATACCTCACCCTGAGCTTTAGTGAAATGTCCATTAATTTGGCAATGCTATCAGAGTTGAGTTGTAGGGCGTAAGACCATTGCAATATCGAATTCGTTCATAGAGTCTGTACGGCCAGCGTGCAGTTCTCTTAGCACAGGTGTATTCTCTAACCAATTTATCTGCATTATCGACTCCGCCCTTTATGTCATAGTCTAATATTATTGGTTTTTTATTATTTTCTTCTGAAGTGCTGGCATCATGATGTTGGGAAGACAACAAATATAACATTTTATTATTTTTTGGTGTATGAGTAAGGGTCAGGTATTGGGAGAATTTGTTAAGATGTATCTCAAAAACAAAATTTTTTTTCAAACAAAAAAAGTTACATATTGTACTTATGTATATATTGTATGCATTTCTATTGTTAGCAGCGATCAAAATTGGAAAACCTTCTAGTATTTCTATAATTAAATATTTCATTTCGGTAACGCAAAATGTAATTTCGGTAATGCTTAGTGTCATTTCGGTAATGTACGTTATTTTGTTTAATATCCTATGTTAATACTAAAAACGAAATGAACAAAACATCAATGAAAAACTTTATTAAAGATAAGGAAAAAAGTACCAGAACTAGCTATGTTCCTTTGCCGGCAATTTTAAACTGGGGCAATTTCCCGTTGGCAATATTGCCAGAAAATGGGAATATTGCCAAAACAGTGGGAATATAAGGCTGTAAGGCAGTTAAACTGTGGTGGCTTAAATTTGCTGTGTGTACTCTTGCCGAAACATTTATAGTAATAAAATTAAAGAACGTGGAAATAAACTTTATTTAAAATACTGTTCTCTCTGCTTGGGATATGCTCGCTTTTTACAGAACTGCTTCTCAGTGTCGTGCGTTAGGGCAGTTCTGTACTTTTAACGCCTCGTGCGTTTCCTTCTCGGCCCCGTTCGGCATAGCAGGGTGCGCCCAGGTCCGACCTACAGTGCCTTTATAGTCCGACCTATCTGCGCACGATCCCGCATAGATGCTTCCTGGGGGAGAGAGGAACGTCGTCTTCCTCACTTCCAGGGCTTCTGTGCCCACCACCCTTTGCAGGCCCACCCGAGTTCGTGCTTATTGTTATTGAGGTTATTGTTCTCCTGAGGGCCGAAACTTGGCCGCCGAGGAGACCGTCGGTTCCATAGCTTTCGCTACTCTTGTGGGATTGGCCGTGCCGTGCTTCTCTCCTGTGGCTCTCCAGAGCTAGCGTTTCCGCAGTAGTCGCGAGCCACTGGGCGGTGTACGGCTCGTTGAACGAACCGATAGGGCGTCGGTCGACGAACTCCAACCTCGAACACCTCAGGATTGCTAGCCCCATTACATACCGATTCTAGCTTATTGCCTATCTTAGACTAGCTTATTCTATTTATTTTACTTTGCCTTTGGTCCATAATGTTCGCCTGGCTCCCTGCTTAAACTAGCACTATTAGGAGTCTCTTTCTCGATTAACTTAGCCAGTAAGTTGACGTCGTTCCCTAGCATTAACACTACTTCCGCAGCTGTGTTAGGCCATTGGCTTATTTTGTCCTCCAGTTCTAATCTTTCTTCGTCGTATATAGCGCATTCCATCACCCTGTGTTTTGGGGAGACTATCTCGTTGCATATGTCGCATAGCGCATCTTTACCTTTTCCGATCTGGTGGAGGTGTACGGGTAGCTCCCCGTGTCCGCTCAGTAGTAGGGTGGTTTTCCTCTCAAGGCCTATTTGACACTCTTCTGTCCATCTTGTGAGTCAGGTATTAGCACGTACAGGTACCTCCCCTTTTCGGCTTGGTCCCATTCTAGTTGCCACTTTCTTCTTATTCTCGCTTCCACTTCTGATCTTAAGGCCGTCCAGTATCCCACCTTGTCTATGATTTCAACTACCTTGGACAATAAATAGGATTTGACGTGTAGACGACAACATTTATTATACTCTCATTTCGAATATTTGACCATCCATCTAATGCTAAGTTTAAATATTCGGAACGACTTACGTTTTCGTCAAATTTCTGTTTGACTGTATCATATTCTTTCTCTAACAGAGTGGTAGACAATACCTTTCTTGATGGTATGCTATAAGCTGGGCGCATAAGATGGAACACTTCTTCCCACAATGGATGTTCCAACAGAGACAGAGAGAATAGATAACACGAGCCAAAACTTCAAGTTTGTTCTGAAAAAAAAACAAATATATTGACCTAAAGTTAACTAAAATTAATGCAATCAAATCAGAAATACCTGTTGCTGCTTGTCAATTGTGTCAATAAAACTTGAAAGGGTTGGTGTTGTGAAGGCGATGGATGAAGATGACCTGAGACTATTGTCACTGCCAGTAGAGGTACTTACAGTTGGGAAATTATCTGCTGTTCCTTTATCATCCTCTACATCTACAGTATTCATGGAAATTGTAGGTTGTTGACTTATATTTAAGGATGGTGTTGATTCAGCGAACTTTTTTAAAAACCACTAACAGACTTCTTTTTAATTATTAACGGACACTTCCTACATTTGAGAATTTATTATTATTATTATTATTATTATGTTTGGATGTGACGCGAAAATTTAGTTGCGTTTTTATTTGAGCACATTTTGCAGCAGTACTTGCACTCAAACAAAATCTTGTTGTCCTTTTTATTATACAATTTCCAAATTTTACTTTTCGGTTTCATTGTCTACAGTTAGATACATTTTAAAACACCAGGAAACTACAAAATGCCTACTGCGTACACACAGCCGACAGCACACAGCGCACTACAAATATCGCAGTTGAGTTGCCGGCTGATACACCGATACACGTCACTGCCAGACTGCAATTGCTACAAGCAAACAAGTATGAACATGCAGAAAAATTTCACACGTGACACGGCGCGGCACAAACATCAATATTGCTGAGAATTTGCCACATTTTTGGCAATATTCCTGGAAACTTTGCCATTCTCGGCAACATTCCAATTTTCCAATCTTCCCTCAATCTGACAATATTGCTGGACCTCAAGCAACTTTCCGGGAATATTCCCAATAGGCAATTTTGCCTAAATGGGAAAGTGTTTTTGCTTTGTTTATTTCAGCGACAGGTACCTCCCAAACTTCGACTTTACTGTCCTTCATTTTCTCAGCAAAACAACTTGCGGAAGAAATATCTTTTCCTTGTAAAATAAAGCGATCGGCGTTTCTCTTCAGTGCTCCGCCAATTTCGTCCATAGTCCCTTTCCCATGCCCACTTGAGTTATAATTCCAAGATAAGGATTCCAAATTTAGAAACAATGAGGGCACTTTTGAAAGAAGGAAGTAAATGTTGCTGTGATTTCTATACTGCGCAGTCGGACCATCGGAGAAAAAGTTAATTCGTTTCGTATGTGGCATAATTTGTGACAATTTCTCTAGAATATGTTGCAAGTGAATCCATATGGCATAAGCTTGATGATCCAAGTTTTCGCTCACAGAACAAAAACAAAAATTTTCTGTTGCTTTTCGTCATTTCTGATGTAGTATACTCCTGTATACCCCTTGCTCGAGCCCTCTTTGTTATTTGATGTAGTTTGCTTAGCAATTCCTGATTTTGTTTTTTCTGTTGCTTTTGAAGACTTTTTATTTTTGTTCTTCTTGTTTTTTCTTTTTTGCGAAGATTTTGAACTAAGTATTGAAGAAACGGAACTCCCATCATCAGAATCACTGCTTGTGTTTTGTAAGGAAGAGTTATCCGACTTACCAGTTACATCACTAGGGGAAGGGGGGGCATAGTGGGGTATTTAAGGTTTATCAGCGATTTAATGTGGCATAATATTTTTACTGAACTGCCCTATCAGCTTTAATTGCTTACTTAACATGTTACCCATTATATGCAATCGTAATTTTCATTGTCGCATCTCTAAATCAGTGTCAATAAAAAAAATATTGCCAAAAGTCATTTGCCCCGTTATGCCCATAAGGGGTAAAGTAGGGTAGCTAGTGGGGCAATGTGGGGTATAGGTTATTTAATAAGAAAACATACACATTATTATGGAAATATTTTATAACTCATCAGCTTAACCTAAAAATAAAACAAAAATTTGAAAATACATAATGTTAATAAAATAATCCAAACAGTAATAAAAAATCAACAGAACTTAAGTACACATTGCACACAGGTGCGTAGCCTCGTCATCTTCACCTGCACATGAGCAGTGTGCCCAGCGATTGCACTGTCTGCACCTAATTCACCCTTCATTTTAGCATCGTCTTCGTCGTCGTCAGAGGTTTGATTTTCAAGCTACCTTAAAGTTTGTTTGTTTTTGTTTTCTTAGATTTAGTTTCTGGTGATTTAAACTCCGATCTCGTTGTCACCTTTCTTTTGTGTTCCTTTTTTTCTTTTAGAGCAACTAGTTCGTTTTTGTAAGGCGATTTTGTAATGATTGCTGTTTTTCCTCTTCGTTTTGTAACTCGCTGCGTTGTTCGTACATCTTTAGGTGACAATACAAAGGAAGATCGTTTTGCTATCTTATTTGTCATCCCGGAGCATCCAGGTTGTGGAGAGCTTGGTTGAAGAGGTGGTTCAGGAGTCTTCTACCACTCTCTTGAGTTCAAAGTTATTGTTTCTATTCGTGTCGTTTCTGCAGGTTGCGGAGTAGTTGCCAACTGGGCAGTATCTGTTGGGGCTTCTTAATTGTCAGTCGTTTCCGCTGGTGCAAAATCTGCATCCGCGAAGATGTTTGGTTCGAGAGGCCAAATTCCTGTAGCCCTGAAGGAATTTACAGCCGTTGTCATAGTGGCCGCAGCTACAAACGCTTGTCCAAACAATTCAGCAGTCTGAAATTGGGTAACCACTCGACCTGGATGGGATCGCAACCATTTCTTGACTTCATTGCTGTAATAGGTGCTTAGAGGCTTCATGAATCCAACATTCAGTGGCGGTGTGCGCAGTGAGGTGGGAAGCACAATAGGACAACACCATTTTCGCGGGCCAAATCAATAACTTTCACACTCTTCACGTGAGTGGCATGTCCATCCAGCAGCAACAGTACTGGATCTTCTTTGGTGGCATGTGACCATTCTATAAATCTCTTTAACCACAAGATGAATAGATAATATTTTATCCATCCAGACTCATGGCATTCTCCCCAGCAACCAGCCGGTGCTCCGTCTAGTAATTCAGGTTTCATTCGTTTTCTTGGAAATATGAACATCGGAGGCATATAATTTCCGACTGAACTGAAGCAGACAATCGTCGTCATAAATTTTCCTCGTTCTGAAGAAGTGAGGGTTCCTACTTGCCGTTTACCAGTTAAAGCCAAAATTTTCGAATGACTTTTTTGAACCGTCGATACGCCAGTTTCGTCAACATTGTAATTGCGTTGCGACGAAATTGTATATTTATCAATGGCGTTTTCAAGCAACTTAAAAAAATTGCCAACTGCAACTCTGTTGAAACCCATCGCCCTGGCTGCTGATGTTGCTTCTGGCTTTCTATAGCTAATATCCGGATGCCTTTTTAAAAAACCTTTCAGCCAGTCTGCCCCTGCCATGCCATCGGTTCTGTTAAATTTATGGGCAATTTTATTCTTTTCAGCTAACTGGAAGGCCAGTATCCGGAGTTCAGCAGAAGTTAGGCCATAAAATCGCTCCTCCATTAATTTAATATAAGATAGTAAATCAGCTTCTTGGTCATCAGTGAATACAGTTACGTAATGGCCTAATTTCTTTGTAATGGACGTCTCATCAGGATTACCCCTGTACTTTAAGACATACCGTTCAAGGGTAGTTTGTGGTACACTGTATGCTTGCGCTTCTTTTTATATTCCATGTCTCCGGAAACATAACTATACACGGCTTTCTTCATTGATTCCAAAGACCAAGAATGCTGCTCCGTTTTTCTTTTATACGTTAGCACCATTGTGCCTGTTAATAAAGAAAACACATCTTTTTAGAATGAATTATTATAAAGTAAATATGGGGCATAGTGGGGTACTAAATAATTGGTTCCCCACTCTGCCCCTACTAGTTTCCCCGCTTTGCCCCAAATGACGTAGCTAAACAAAACATGGACGTGTGTTCAAACTATTTTTGAACATGAATTTAGTGAATAAAGTGAAATAGAGTAAAGACAAAAGTGCACGCATTTAGCCTACAAAAGAACTGCATAAGTTGCGCCAGATAAAATATGGGTCAGGTTTCTATGTCGCGATAACAACTAAATGTAAACGGCACACGCAACAAACGCCAGTTCCTTATATTTCAAAACAGACGTTGCAGGTTTTAATTGTGTATTATACCGCATGTCAAAGGCACAGCGCAGCAATTTTGTAACTAGTGGGTCAAGATAACAAACTTAGCGTTTAATATTACGCACATATGATTGTAATTATTTATAGTAGGAAGTAAAATATGGCATACATCTATTGTATAAAAGCTATGTGATATGTATTAGAATTTAATATACGTTCAACCACGAATGTGTATTCATTGATGGGGTTAAACACAGGCCAAGATTGTTTGTAACGAAGTAGTCAGGCCTAACTACTTCCCCCTATCTCTTAACAACAAAATAATCTCCAACTCCTGTCAAATAAAACTAAACTGGTTTTAAAACAAACATAAAAGGTGCTAAGTTCCAATTAATTTTGGGACACATCTTTTACATTGGTCCTTCGAGCCGGATTCCAATCACTTGAGGCAAGTCAAGAGTCCAAAAGGAAGCTGGAAGTTGCAAAGCCAATAAAATCGGAGTCATCAAGACAACCGTGGCCGGTAAGAAGTTACCAAACAAGCGTCAGTAAAACTCCGGTAAGAAAACCACGACAGGAGCCAAATAGGAAATCCCAAGTGGCCGCCACCACCACCGGACAAAGCGTGGAGGAAGTAAGCAGCCTAGTTAGCAGAAAGGTCAAGCTTCCCAAACAGAAGGAAGTCCTGCTAGCAACGGCATTTTTGAAAATAAAATCAGCTGGAGGTTATTATGAACTGTTGAGAGCATTGGTCGATCCAGGGTCACAGGCATCATTTATAATCGAAGAAGCAGCTCAATTGTTGGCATTACCGAGAGTAAGAATCCAAGCTGACATATCTGGGCTAGGAAAAAGCAAAGCTGGAAAATTCAGAGGAGAAATTAAAGTGGAAATGAAACCACGATTCTCCAGTAATTTCCGAATTTTTGGGAAATTGCTTATATTGGCAAATTTAACAGGAACATTGCCAAGAAATAAAATAATTGAGAAGGAAAAAGACGCATGGGAACATTGCCTGCTAGCCGATCCTACCTACGACATGCCAGGTCCAGTAGATATCCTGATAGGAGCAGACCTATACAAGGACATACTCCTAGAAGGAGTTAAGAAGACGGAGAAAGGGATGATGGCACAAAAGACGGAATTTGGATGGATCGTATCTGGAACAGGAGAAGCAGCAGAACAACCCAATAGGAGAGTGGTCAGCATGATGTCTAACGTCAAAGAAGAGCACACCCTCAACAATTTTTGGGAGGCGGAAGAGCTCCTGATGGAGAAATCTATCTCACAGGAGGGACGTGAAGTGGACAATTGGACAATTAAACAATTGGAAGCAACCCATCGGAGGACGCAAGATGGGACATGTGTGGTGAACATACCGTTCACAAAGGATCCAAGTCGAGTAGCAGAACCACGGAGGGCAGTCGCCAGGAACCTGCAGTTGGGGAAAGGATTCAACCCTGACAAGAACTTGGAGTCCAGACACAACAACTTCATGAAGAAGTATCCTTTACCAGGACACATGAAGAAGAAGGGCCAAAGTGGTGGTCCTAGGAGAGGACGTTGCATTCCTCACCCAGCTGTCATAAAGGAAGACAGCAAAACGATCAAACCAAGGGTAGTCAACAATCCGGCATCCAAGGCATCCACTGGGAGAAGTCCGAACCAGACGATGCACAGAGGGTCAAGACTACAACGGAAGCAGGCTGACATCCGTCCACAATGGAGGAAGTACAAGGACAAGTATCCTGAGGTCAGCCGAGCAACCAATTCCAGAGGCATCACACCACAGGGGCGTGATAACATTTCGACGGCAACAAGATGTCCACGACCTACCCAATACAAGCTGGGGACACCTATGAATTACAACAGGGTCCGTCAGCAACATAACTACGCTCCTCGGCATTTGCTTATGGTGCGAAATAAGCAATTTTATGGAGAAGCGCAGGCAAGGTCAAGCAACACCAGCAGAAACCTAACACCTGCAAGGTCGACTTCGAGCTCAAACCGCTACACTCGACTTCGGAGGCAACGCCCGCCATTCACGAAGCATGCCGTGGACCGAACGTCGGAGATGGAAGCACAACTGCCAGATCAAGGGACAACAGAAGCCCAGCGTCGGCCAAGACGACTTCAGTTTGGAACCCTTATACGCAACTCCTCACGCCAAGGGAAATGTCCATGAAGCAGCCCCGGCAGCAGAAGTCTAACCCACATCAACCCCGATTGCTCTACAAGGGACCCGCCCAGAATGTTCAAACTATTTTTGAACATGAATTTAGTGAATAAAGTGAAATAGAGTAAAGACAGAAGTGCACGCATTTAGCCTACAAAAGAACTGCATAAGTTGCGCCAGATAAAATATGGGTCAGGTTTCTGTGTCGCGATAACAACTAAATGTAAACGGCACACGCAACAAACGCCAGTTCCTTATATTTCAAAACGGACGTTGCAGGTTTTAATTGTGTATTATACCGCATGTCAAAGGCACAGCGCAGCAATTTTGTAACTAGTGGGTCAAGATAACAAACTTAGCGTTTAATATTACGCACATATGATTGTAATTATTTATAGTAGGAAGTAAAATATGGTATACATTTATTGTATAAAAGCTATGTGATATGTATTAGAATTTAATATACGCTCAACCACCAATGTGTATTCATTGATGGGGTTAAACACAGGCCAAGATTGTTTGTAACGAAGTAGTCAGGCCTAACTACTTCCCCCTATCTCTGAACAAAAAAATAATCTCCAACTCCTGTAAAATAAAATTAAACTGGTTTTAAAACAAACATAAAAGGTGCTAAGTTCCAATTAATTTTGGGACACATCTTTTACAACGTGGCTGTTACCTTTGTTCATATTCGGACGTGTATGGGTATGAAAAGAAGCCTTAGGGACACCTCAATCCGTAGCAAAGGCGTTGGAAACTGCAGCACAAGTACTTTCTACGTAAAAAATGCCGCTGATCTGTCACGTTTATTTCACATGGAGGTTGTCTGTGCACTAAAATCTGTTCGCAGCGCCAAACTACCGTTGTTCTACGGCCATAATTTGCGGCTGTAATAGCATATACCCCGCTATGCCCTCTACCCCACTTTGCTGTCCCTTCCCCTACTACTTTCTTCGTAAAAAGATGAACCAGATTCCTCATCACTTTTCTCTACTCTCTTAGTAGATTCCTGTTTGCTACCTAATAGAAGCCCCAAATTGTCCTTCGTTATCTTCTCCAGAGTTAGCATCTCTTTTATTTCTTTCAACTGTTCACTAAGATTAAGACTGCCTGTTGTTTTTAAAACGGTTAGGTAGGAAGATAGTAGGCCTTGAAGCTCTATTGTTGTTTTATTCATAGCTTTTATGCTAGAGTTCAGCCCGGTAAGGGAATCTACCTCTGAACCAGCTCTTAATGCTTCATTAACCCCTATCTGATAACCAGCTGCTAAGTTGCACATGTTATAAAATATGAGCTACCTTGATATAGATCCTCAAGCTTTATAGCATGATGTAGATGTTCCCATGTCGAGTCTCTATTTATTGTATGTTCTAAATGTTTACTAATTGATGGATCAAAAATTGAGACAAGTAGTGTCTTTATGTTATCCTTATGCTCTTCATCATGTAGTAAATCGATTATATTAACATTATCTGGTAAAGAGTGCCCTTCTTTAGTTCTTGGATCAAAGGCACTGATTACACCTATAGTTTTGTGCTTGGGAAACTCAAACTTTTTTCTTCTTTACCCTTTTTCCCTTTTTTAATCGCTCCTTTAGATGGAGTTGGATCTGATGTTTTTTCTTTATTTTCTTTTACCTTGTTTTTATTAGGTATCAGAGTCTTTGATTTGATGGAACAGAAGTTATCATCTTCATCTTGGTCCTCATCTGAATTACTATCCGTCTCACTGGTTTGGTCTTGGTACGATGTTTCTTTATTGATTTCTCGTTGAGAATCTCCACTGTCTTCTATAGCATCCTCACCACTCAAGGCTGTCACATCAGGGTAGATATTTTGATAACATGTGCATCTTTTTTCCTTACATTTTTACTTTTACAACTTTTTTCTAGGGAAGGGCTGCTTCCTGCTATTGGTTCGTTAAGCTGTGTATCAATCATTTCTCTTTCTTCGTGAGTGATATCATCTTTATGTATCAGTGAGCAAGCTGAAAGGTCTATAATCTTTTCCCAATTGTCAATTTTAGCCACAACCCTAAATTTAGTGTCTTCTGTGTTCGACTCAAGTAGTCCTCTTAACACCAAGAATGCTATAGCAGCCCATTTTCCGTCAAGCTGTTTGAATTTTGAATGGAGTTTTATATTAATTCCTAAGGATGTACTAAAAAGAGTTTTGTCAAGTGACAAGTCAGCTTTTAGCGAAATCATATATGAATAATTTTGTCTCTTTTGTCCATATTACTGTCCATTATGTCATTTATCTATATAGGCATCCCAATATTAGAATGTTTAATGCATGCACACGTTTCTCGATCTGCCCATTTAGGGTGAACAATCCAAAATGGCTTAAGGCCACAAAATGCCCTATAAGACATTTTGTATTTTGTTTCAGGTAAAAATTTTTTGTAAAGGTTTTTCAGTGAATCTAACGGCAGTCTTTTCTGCATTTTGACCTTATTTCTGGTTATGTAATCTTTTTTTCCTGGACACATTTTTGAATTTTCGTCTCTAAAAATTCGAGAACCTGTTTTTTTAGGAGTTGTCTTAACGTATGGTTTCTTTTATTTCTTTCATACTGTGTTAATTGAACACTACCGTGGAACTTTTTATGCATTTTGTAGCTAATTAGTTTTTTAGCTTCACCAATAAGACGATATTTCTTAAAAATATTACCATTAACTACTTTTCGTTATTATTTGTTTTACTTATATTAGTCTCGAGCTGGTGGTTCAATACTTCACCAAAAAATTAACGTTTTTTAACTTGAGCTGGTACTTTATAGCTCCTAGTCATTTGGTTGACTTTAGTGTTTGGTGTCAACTTTTTTTTATTTGGCGTTTGAGTCGACAGTCTATACAACCGTTTTCTATATTTTTGTACATCCTTTTTAAGTTTACAAATTTTGTCTTCAGCTGCGCACAAACGTGTATATGTTCGTGCTCGATCACGCCGTACTTTTTTCTACCAGGCATTCTTCTAGAACTACCCGTTAATTGTTCCACATTTATAGGAATTTCTTCATGGTCCAATAATGGTGGTGTATTTCGATTCAATAAGTCGCTGCCTCTAAAACCTGTTTTCTTCTGTATGTTACTGTTGCGACTCTCCACTTTTTCCGCTTGATACGCTTTTCTCTTGCATCATATTTCTTTATACTTTTTATCAGTTCCAGTTCGTTTTTCTTATGATATCGTTCTCGGTCTTTTCTTCGTTTTTCCTCTAAATCAGCTTCAGACATTTTCTGCCGAAATTTTTTAACTCTTGCTCTATTTTGCAGTTTTTCGCGTGCATTGCTATCTTTTTTCACTTGCCATTTTCAATTTTTACCCACTGTAACAACATTTAAAGGAAAACCATAAAAAAAATTAAAGTCAGTCATCTCAGTAATGAATACGTCATTGCGGTAATGTGGAACCATTACCGCTATGACCATTAGCGAAATGACAATCTATATAATAGTGAATGGACCCGTCTTCTGTTATGATAATACTTGGGAATAAAAGTGAGGTTATGTTCAGGCTTGTAAAGCATGTTTTATCACTACATTCAAAAAGAGCTAATCACATAGAGCATTACCGATTTGACGCGTATTAAACATACGCCGATTAATTACGTTCTTGATGTCAAAATACATAAAAATAAAAGAACTTACCAATCAAACAGCGGTGTGCCGTCGTTGATGCTAACTACTACGCCCGATATGGGCGCATCCAAGGTTGCGGTGTATAAAGTAGCCACATACCGGCTTGTGTGGACAAAGAATAGCATTTAATGAAAGCAACTGTATAACTAATCACGGACATTTATACACATGTTCTAATTAGTAGTACTCTTCTACTCTAGAAAAATCACAAAATTAGGTTAGTTAATGTTCACGTGTAGAAGAAAATAAATATTACATTATAAATGAGGTTTGGGACAATTACCGAAATGATATAATGGTCATTTAATCTTATAACATTTGTACAGAAACTCCAAAATTTGTGTGAACTACATTTAACATTACATTCTTGCGCAAGAGTAAACGTGTTTGGTCAAACTTTTCATTGATTTTTGGCTGAAAATGTGCCTATTTTTGATCACAGCATAAATTCTTCCAATACCTGACGCTTACCCATATAACAAACCATTGATAAGTCCTTGGTAAAAGCAAACCTTGATGAATGCTCTGGAAGAGAGGTCACTTTCAGTTCGTGGGGTGTATCCTGTTTATTTTTGCGAACTGTCCCAAGTAATGTAAGTTTTTTAGTTAGTAAAAAGTTAGCCAAAGCAACAGTCGTGAAAAAGTTGTCGGTAGTAATGCCCCGTCCGGTATTATAATAGGGCTCAACCAAATCTGTTACTACACGATATCCTTGATTTTGTTCCCTTGCCACACCAGGAAGTTGCAGAGATAAAATGTGATGTCGGCAGCTGCCCAAATTTTAATACCATATTTGGCGCGTTTCGATTTCACGTATTGCCTAAATGGTCACCGTTATCTGAAAGCAACTGTTCGTCAACTGTCAAATGTTCAGATGGTTCAACGGATTTTTTTAGTTTTGGACAAATAAATTCCAAACATCAGCAAATGCTGCTAATTTATCATCTTTATTTCTTTCAGCCCTGGTCAGTTTATCGCAAAAACACTGAAATTTCTAAAAATCTGTCGCAACTAGGATCAGTGGTCCACATTTCCCGGACATATTCTTTTCTGCATCTCAAAGCTACTGCTTTGATAATACCTATAAAGCAATCTCACTCAACATGGTCCAACGATTTCCATTCTTTTTTTAGAGTTTGGATGCTTGTCATTCCGCAACATGAAATAGCTTTCGGCCTCCTGATTAGTGTAAAGACATAGAATATCCTTGATTTCAGTAGTTACGAATAAACTAAACATTTCATAAAATGAGTCAGCAATATGACTGCAAGGTGTAAGACCAGGATGGGCATTCAAAATATTTCTTTCAAGACGTCGCGAGCCCTTTCCAGGTTTATTGGCCCATTTCATTCCTAATCTCGAAATGTATGCATCATCTTCGTCTTCAATAATTTCCTTATTGTCAGTATCTGGTTCAATGTCTGATTCGGACGTGAATTCGTTGTCAATAACATTTTCAGAGTCTGCTTCATTAGAATCTGTTAGATCTACGAATCTGTCAGCGATTTCCTCAAGTTCTGCCTTTGATAAAGACTTATTTTTGTTTGAACGGCTCATTTTCAGCATAAACGGCAATAGATGCAACAACATTTTAATGTACATAAATACCCAATCGGGGTACTTTGGGGGCCCACTTACCTAACTTACCAAATTCTTCAACACCAATACTTTAATCACAACGAAACTGAATGACACATAACCTCAAATAGCACCTGACAAATACCTAGAACCAGAACTGCCAACGGCTTCACAAAAAAAGTTAAAGCATTCGTCGTGGATGAGTTTCTAGTGCAACTTTTTAAGTCCAACCCTGTTGTTTTGTATCTTCCCGCCCGTTGTTCCAAAAAGCCATGATCGACTCCATATGATAGTGCTTGCAATATTTCAAATTTCAAATCCTGTGCCCTTGATTTCAGTGGCGGATATGTGAAGCAATCTTACGGGCGGTCGAGCCATGGCCTTTCAAGTTGTTAACAGCTTTTAAAACTCTAAAAGCCGGGGCTGACTTTTACTTCGCATTCTTATTTAATGTGGGGGACCCTAGTTACCCCATTTAGGTATCTAAGGGTTAAAACCATACGAACTTACAAAAAAGATTAAAAAAGAAAACATTGAGGACACTAGAAATACCAGTACAGTTAAGTCTCCGCAAGTATTGCAATGATAAGGTGTCAAGTAATAATGGTATTTCTAAACAATAAACAAAACAAAAAGAAAATCCTGATTCAAAACAACTAAAAAACTTTTCCTGTGAAATGATTGGCAGTTTTAAATCTTTTTTGCGTTTAGTTGCCTTAGATGAGGTAGAAGACCTATTATTGTCCTTAATGTCAGGAGTATAAGGAAGACTGTCATAAAAGGCATGATGTTCCCTCTCAATCACAATCCTGTCGGTATTTCGACTCTATAATAGGGATTTGAGTTAGGTAAAGTTTTAAGGAATTGCCCTATCTACAGCCGGTCTACGTTGGGGACGGGGGTACCCATTGAGTATTATAATCCAATTTATAGTTGAAAGTTGCCTTATATCGGTTACAGTTGGCTCTCCTACTTTCTTGCCCAGTCTAATTGAACCTATCATAGTCCAAAAAAAGTCTGTTCACGATGATAACGTTGTATGGATTTTTAGGCTTCGCCAGTCGCATTCTTGCCACATAATCAGAAGGCGAATTTATAGGGGGCTTAAATAGATGCTCAAGAACTGAATGCAAACTGTCCGCCTCCATAATAGTGTGCCCCTTTTCCAGATATAGTTGCTCTATTTTAATTTGCTTTTCTCTGCTTATGTCACTCAGGGTACTCATAAGCATTTTGTTTCCATTTTGGTAGATACACCCATCAAAAATAAGCACAATCTTAAAATTATCTGGAGTGCTTAGTGAACTGTACAAGACGTGAATTAAATTAGCTGAAACCCCACCTTCCACTTCATTCCAAACATATAAATGCACATTATTTCCATTGTTTAGCTCATATATTGTGAAATTATGTACCTGTAGCTTTTGCTTGTAGTACATAGAAGACGCCCGAGTTTTTGGACACAAGAGGACACTTTCAAGGTCCATGGTTATGATTGCAGCCTTCTTGGCAGCTCTGCTGCGATCTTTTTTTTCCACATGAGCGTGGTCATCTATGTTCCAGTCTTAAAAGTTGAACAAGTATCACATTGATCTTTCCGTGGCTTGTGTATCGCAATATTTTCTTGCTTCAAAACTTCCACAAAGAGCTTTCGCCCTATTGGTTGACTGTTACCGTTGCACCACTCCAGAAAAATATTGTACTTGTGTAGAACTGACCTGAAGGCCCATTCTACGTAGACTTTCCACGACGAGCGTCTACAGTAGTGACTTGGTACCTTAGGAACAAGACTTAACTATTTTCTTACATATTCGGTTTTCTTGTTCCGTTTTTCGGTTTGAATGTTTTCCCTTTGGCTTTGCTTCCGTTTTCTACTGCCAGGTTGTTTATGTTCTGTTGCTGCCCTTATACCATCTTCATTTATATCTGTAATTTAGTGGATTTTCGTTGTTTTGCATCTAGCGTTTAAATGTGTCTTCTCCAAAATCCAATGTAGGGGTAGCTAAGGTAAAAAAATTCCATGTCACCCAATAATTTTAATTTATAAACGATATTTTGGTAACTAAATACTATAACCATTATCTACAGAATAAACCGACGAAATTATGAAAAAGAAATTCTTTATTGACTGAAAAAGGGCATAACAAATAGTGCTGAATACGGTTTTGCCCCACCTCCGGGGCAAAACCGGGTATTGAAATTCAAGTTTGATTAAAATGTTTTAAGACAATTGTCGCATTGGAACTCATCCAAATGCGCATCCGGCCAACCAGTACAACCTTCCATGTGCCCAGTTCTCGCACGAAATACACTTAACCCAGCCATCACTTCTTGCTGACATGGAGTCGTTTTCCTTACAATAGACATAGTGTATCGCTTTCAGTATTTTCATCTTCCTCAGATCGTATACGCTGTCGACTTTTTCGTTATCTTTATTTTTTTTGGGTTGAGTTTTATCTTTCCCCTTAGAAACAATCATCCTCTTCACTTTTTCAGTCTTAACAGATTTATTCTTCTGCAGCATGGAAGGCTGTAGTTTCTTATATGGTGAATCTGTCAAAATTGCTGTCTTACCGCGACGTCATTTTGTGGCTTTCCTGTTACTATGAGGAACAGGCATTATCTCCTTAGGAGATACAGCAAATTGTACGGACTTCAAAGATTTCACTGGAGCTTCCGGTTTATCTGAAGGTATTGGCTATTTTCAGGTGTTGTTTCCCTTGCTAATGGACTAGAGAAGTTAGGGTTTGGGGATGTCTCCCTAGACGTTCTCCAGGAAGGTCCAGCTACAGGTGAATTTTCTCTTTCTGGAACTTCCTCAACATCATTAGCTTCTGCTAGGTCCGTAGGCATTCGCTGTGTTGTGTGAGCAGCTGCAAAGCCAACCTCTCCAAATACGTGACGGTTATTAGGATAGATTCCTGTTTTAGAAAATCCAGAGACAGCGGTTTGGATAGTTGCAGCTCTAGCGTAAGCTTGACCAAATAATCTGCTGACTTGGTATTGGGCGACTCCCCTCCCAGGCTTTGCTCTCAACCATGTTTTGACTTGCTGGCATAGAATGTACTCAATGGTGCCATAAAACTGACATCCAGAGGCTGCAGTCGGTGAGTGCAATGAGGCGGAAAGCACAGTAGGATAACTCTGTGTTGCCTGGCGAGATCTATCAACTTTAGATTTTTAGGATGTGTTGAATGTCCGTCCAAGAGCAGTAAAATTGCATCATTTTTAGACGGTTTAACGTGTTTTATAAAATGGTGCATCCACTCAACAAAAACATGGGTTGCATCCATCCACCTATATGACAGCTATAAGCCGGTGTGCCGTCAAGCAGTTCATCTTTCATTCGCATTCTTGAAAAGATCAGGCAAGGAGACACATAATGATCAGCAGCCGACATACATAAAACAGCAGTTATTAGCTGACCTCTTTCAGCCGATGTATGGGTTCCCACCTTCCTTTCATAGCAATCATCTTTGATTGGGTTTTGGGCACCGTAGTTAAACCAGTTTCGTCTACGTTGTAGATTCTTGTTGGTCAGAAGTTATACTTTTCCATCACACTTGTCAAAAGATCGAAAAACTTTCCAACCAACACTTCGTTGAATTCCATTGCCCGAGCAGCAGATGTAGCCTCTAGAGTTCGCAGTGATAAATTCTGATGGCTTTTAAAAAAAAAACCCTTGAACCAATCGAGCCCTGCTATTTATTTGGTCATTACTATTAAAGTTGTGTTGTAGACTATTTCTCTGAGCCAACTGATATGCCAATCGTCTCAACTCAGTTGTCAGACCAAATAATCTGCTTTCCATATCCTGTACATAATCTACTAATTCTTTTTCTTGTTCTGATGAAAACACACATTTGTATTGTCCCATTCCTCTAAAAAAGAAAAATTTTAGTGTTTCTGAAAGATGTATTTAACGCAGGTTTCCTTTGCTAGCCGCCTCCTCCAATGGCAACCCATTCCTTAGCTTCTTAATACGGCCTTTCAAAGTGCTTTGGGGAACACCGAAAGTAACTGCGGATTTCTTATATCCCGTTGTACCAGTTTGGACAGCGTTAATGGTTTGTTAACTTGTTATTATTAACTGAGAAGCAAGAAAATGGAGATATATTTTAGGAGGACGAGATATAGATAATTTGACTCAGCTTGCAGAGTAGATTCCAAAAATATATAGAAACCGGAAATCGGATTTCTTTTCCGAGGTCGACTTCCGACTTTCCTTTATAGCTCAGCTCAAATTTGGAATACAGGTTACGCTGCAGGGCTTACATCATTGAGCATATCAAATGGTTGTGAGAATCTACAGGGAGATATTTTTTCAGGGGTCATGCTTCCTTTGCTCCCCCTGAACTTTTTTGCGGTGCGCCGCTGTTAGATTCTAAAATACAAATTGAGTTTTCTGTTTTGTTTAGAATCTTTTTGTTCTCTTGCAGTTTTTTCGTATCTTAACTTTTGGCTCTTCCGTCTCAAAAGGTTGCCGACCCCTGGGCTAGCGGAACAACTAGAACCTATACTACGAGGAGAACAACCTGATTTCAGACCCCAGAGATTACATGTGTTGAGCAGTCCATTGACTGGAGATGTCCTTTCTTTATATTCGACTTTCTTAGATAACAAAAGAGAATTTGATTCTTTCAATCACTCAGTTCTTTAGCAAATATTAGAACTAACAACATTTTAATGTGGGCATTGTATCAATATTTTATATACAGTTAAAAAACTAACGGTAAAAACTGATTATAAGCTCAAAATGTGAACAATATTTTTTTGCATGTGGGCACACAGCTTTAAAGATGACAATGGATGCAGTCAATACAAAGGATGGGTAAGTCAGAAGAAGTATAGGTAAACAATATCAGTAATAAATTTTAAAGTAGAATTATAATGAGGATTTGGGAATGATGGAAAAATCCATTACAGAAATGACCACAATTTCAATTCTTAAGAAAAGAGAAGTCAAAAAATTTTTGTTTGTTGAACTACCAATCACTTACTGGTTGCATTTGGAACTGCTCGCTTCAGCTTGGGTTGATGCTCTGGTGATTGTGAAGGCTGCAGCTCAGGTTGAGTTTCTTCTAAAATTACAACAATATCATTTGACATAATCACGGTCTCAAAAGAGCAACTTACCAAGTAATACTTCCTCCGATCCGCATATTTGTTCCAGGGGGATAAGTTTAGGAACACCCGGTTCTACATCTTCAGTTTTGGGGGGCTCTGGTGATACTGGAGATAGCAAAGGCACACTTCTCTTTTTACACGAAGGCCTTTTAAAGGACGTTCGTTTCGTGCCACAATTGTGATTAACCAGAGAAGATGCAAACTTTTCCGCTGCTTTCTTACGGTTCAGCAAACTAAACTACTAACCCTTTCATTTGGTTTAATCGTTCAGATTTCTTTTTAAATTTCAGATATATTTGATGGCATATAATTTAATAGCATCTGAAGAATGCTGTTTTATGTTTTGTTTCCCCTTTATAATGCGATTTACATTTTTTATCCATGTAACAATATACATAAATGTAGTTATATCCAAAAACATGTTTTTTAAATCATGATTTGAACATGAAAAATAGTTGATATTTGCAACATTAACTTCTAAATATTTTATAAGGTTCTTTTTCAACAATGGTTGATGGCAAATTTGCGGTAGCACTTTACTGATAATTTGGGAACACTCAGAAAACAAAGACGAAAACACAGTATTTGGAAATAACAGAGCTGTTGGGCCATAAGCTCTACCACGCAGAAGAAATTGCTCCCGTAAGTTGCGTACATCGCTCACTAAATCTCCTTTACAGGTAGTACATCCTTTGACCATCCGTAAAATGTTACGTGCTACAAACCCAGCGATGTATGCATGGGTTCCTACATCAATTTCACTAGAAGGTACTACAATTACAGGGTCTACGGTTGTTACAGTGAAATTTACTTCATGTTCTGCTGCTTCCTCCAACGCTAAAAATATTTTTAGGGTGTCGAGGGCACCTTCACAGTCGTCTTCACAATTCGACCCAGGCGAGTACGCACGTTGGGTTTATGCATATATATAATACACATATATTGCTGGTAGGGCCTGGAAACTTCAGAAAACATTACGGCGCCGACATAGTCTCACTTATAGTATAACGCGTCTTGTACGCATGCGTGAGAATTCGAACTCCGCCTTTAGAAGCGAATTTTAAACTTGACCACTTCCCCATTGGGCGGGACCACTTCCCCATTGGGCGGACGACGCCGCCGCGCTTGCGCACAGCTCACCGTATACATGAAGGAGTTGGTTGTGTGTCTCACTTCATCGGCCAGTTTCCCACTCATAGCCGCTAGCAATATAGTAAGTATTAGATATATGGGTTTATGTTACGTGCTCCATGGCTACGAATAGATGTAAAAAAAATGTCCACTGGGTCCTGGTTCAAACCTCTAGGGCACAAAAATGTCAGACCTCCTTTGCCTTGAAGCTTGGTCCATAAATATTTCAGGCCTTTTATGGTGAAAATCCAGTTTTTAATGGTTATCGAAAAAAACTTCACCGATAATAATACTTGAATAGCCCCATTCCAAAAGGCTATATGAGGGGAAGAAGCTGTGACTGCACATCGTAGTCTCTTACCATGTTGAGGTTCAATGGTTGAACCATTTACGCTGTCAAATAACTGGTCGATGAACAGCAAACAATCTGCTGTGTCCGCCGCAGAAGCAGGTATGCTATCAACACCTGCAATTAAAATAGTTAAATTAAAAAAAGGAATTGTGTGGCCATAGAAGAATTCTTCATTAAGTAATTTGCGACGTTATAATTTATATACGTTTTCTAGTTTCACTAAGCAAACAAATATTATTACAGAAATCTTCATACCCAAACGGACCATTGCTCTCATAACGGATGATACTCGTTGACTTAAAACTTGTGCAGCCATTTTCACCTTATTTTTTTCAATTTATGTTTGTAAATGTGAAAATCGGTAAGCTTGTTGCACATTTTATAATCAACTGAACCAACATCCATTTCATAAAATTTTACAATGTCTTCCCACGATGCAACTTGTTCTGCTCTCTCCCATGTGACATTGACATTGCCATCTAGCATGTTATTCCGCACATCTTTTAACAGATGCGGGAAATCATACAGTGGTGCACGTGCAGTTTTTCTCAATCCACTTGCCAAGCTGTGAAGTTTCCTGGCTTTGGGAGTAAGGTGCACTCTTGAACATCCCATCAGTTTTAACGTACTTTGTCGATGACGTAAATCTGTAAATAATTTTAATATAGCATATAAATTGAACGTATAATTATGTAGGTGCATACCTTTTCGACATTTTGGAGTAGGTACGACAGTGTTCAATAAACCTTGGAGATTCATACACTACTACTGGAGTATGCGGTTGTTGCTCCATGGTAAGTGTACGTTCCGGAGAGACTAGAACAATGAAAAAAAAATTAATACAGTAAATTTATAGAAAGCTGACCAGTGCGGGATTAAGCCTTCTGGGGACCCAGAGCAATATTTTTATTTTGGGGCCCCCGAAACTTAAAATTAATTTAGAAAGGAAATAAATAACTTAAAAACGAGGGTATGTTATTCTCGAAAGCTTGGCGATAATATAATAAAATAGGTAATTTCTAAGTAACTATACAGGGTGATTTATAAGAGTGGGGAAAAAATTAAATAACATACTCGGCACAAAATTCTGAATGAAAAACATCAATTAGATTGTTTACATCTGGCTTTGTGTTAATGTTATGATGCTTTCAAGTTGCAGCAATTTATAATTCTTGCGCTATTAATAATAATGCTCATGTGCCAGTGCAGAGAGTAGACGTGTTTCGCTTGTCCGCTGCATAAAGAGATAATTTAAAATATTTCGAGGAG